>JAODAL010006062.1:0-115000 GCA_025379985.1 Phyllomedusa bahiana
CGTTGAGGGGAAAAAAGTATGCCGACCCTCCCCCGGGCCCTTTCTCAGGTCTGGGGGTGTGGGGAATGAGGGCCGCCAGGGGTGAAGGGGAAAGGGGAAGCGTGTCAGATGCTGGACCATGTTTCTGTGAGGCCACGGGGTAAGGAATAAAAAGAAACAGGTCGGGATAGCATGAGTTTGTTGCCAACAGATCGGGTTCCACAGGGCACATTTAAAAGGGCGGGGAAAGACTACGCAAAGTGAGCGGGTTTTAGCGGGGTTTTCAAAGGGGGAGGCGGAGGAGGAAAGGGGATGCATAAAGGAAAGGGCCGGGGTTAGGAGAAGTACCAGCGGGGAAAGCAGGAGAATAAAAAGCACAGCAATGGTTAAGTGATATTTGAGCCAATTTAAAAGACAGCCAAAGTACAGCGCTAGCCCCCAGCCATCCAAACTGTACACAATATTCAAGACCATGTTTGTAAATGGGAAATGATTTTCCATCATGTGCATCTATGCATTTTTAATACACCCCATAATCCGTTTGCTTTGGCAGCTGCTCCTGACCCAGCGCAAAAATTAATTTTACTGTCCCCGGGAATTCCAAAGTCCTCCCAAGTCACTTTCCCAGCGTTTTTCCTTTTAAACATGTAGTCAGAATGGATTTTCCTTTCCCCAAAGGGCATAGCCTTGCATTTATTGTGTTAAACCTCATCCCCATTTTCTCTCAGGCCCCAAACATCCGACAATTTGAAAAAACATATTCTCTACGTTTTGTTTTACTTTGCAGAATTAGTACACCTTAAGCCTTCACATGGAAAACGACCCCTTATGTCTTCATTTGTTTAAAACCTCTTAAGCCCCCGGTCAGTAAAAAAGCCCGTTTAGGGCCCTGCAATAAAGTGTTGGTGCCCGTTTCGTGCCCCCCACTCAACACTGATGCCTTTTATTGCCTCCTATTTAGGGCTGGTGCATCCTTAGTGCATTTACCAAGTTATAATACCCCTTTTGTCTCCCGCACTCAGTACTAATGTCCACATAGTGCCCCTTATTTCCTAAAGATAGGCCACCAACAGGTGTTTGGCAGTCTCTTTCTCTTCTCTATCCATTGAAAACACACACATCCTGAGCTGAAACATCATGATGCAGGTTCGCTCACTTCAGAATACAGGGGATGCTTAACTATGTATCTAACTACTAGTAATAATGTCTGCTGTATTCTTTGATTGCACTTATTAGTCACACTGCACAATACCTGTTGTGCTGTTAAACTTATGAAGGAAATAGCCCTTACCCTTCAATCTTGCCATACTCACAATGATTGATGGGCTTCTGTATACCTGCAGCGGTGCAGGAGAAGCAAAGAGAGGGAGAGCAGACTGGTAACTATGTATCTTACTACACATAACTATATCTGCTTTTTTTTCCTAATAGGAGGATGGACCTAACCCTGTCATACGCTGCTCCTAAATAGAGTCTTTAGGGTCTATATAATACCTACAATAACAACCCCTCCATCTTCCGAACCACATGGTCCGGGTGTTGCCTCCATACTATAATTTGGATGCTAATATACATAGGATGCTAATACATGGGGCATAACTAGAGAAACCTGGGTCCCATGGCAAACTTTTGATGCCCAACACCCCCTCATGAACATTTACTGGGCCCTCTTAAGTCATGCAGTTGCTACATAATACAAGGAGTGATTACCTCACCTTACATATCACCATCACACTGCTACCAATCAAATCCCACTATACCAAGACCAACATTACCAATAACGCTACTACATAGGAACCTAATTATACTGCCAGAACACGACCGCAAATTACCACAAAATAGTGACTGAATAATACCCCTATACTATTACTGAATAAAGATCAATATTACTGCCATTTAGTGGTAGATACCAGAGTACCCAGGTGCCCTACAGACTTGTATGTTTAACTCCATACAGTGACCATAATAGAGGGTAGATAGGTGTAAACAGGCCTCGTCCAGACATATAGTAATACAGGCGCAGTTACATCTTGTTACTCACAGGACATTCTCTACTGAGTCGTTGACTTACCCTTTTGTAGCTGCATCTGGTACAGACCACCATGATGACTTCTCCTGGCCGCCACTCGTCCCTGCAGATTTGGACACACATATATTAGAATCCTCACTTTTTCAGCACCTTCCTCACTGCCCCCCACCTCTGTACAAACTTCCCAGGGGTGGGAGAGTGGGTAAAAGCCATAGATTAGAGGACCAGTCTCCTAGAGGGGAGGAACAGAAAATTTGTGGATGATGTGATATACAGCAATGGCCATACCTCTCCGAATCATATAAGCAGGTATATAGGTTGGTAAGCCCTAGGTAGGTAGGTTACTAGGCTTGAGGTAGGTAGGAAGGTAGGCAGTAAATAGGCCCCAGATAGGTAGGTAGATCCTAGGTAAGGTAGGGCGGTATTAAAGCATCCTCAATTTAGGTAGTAGCTACAGGTAGTAGAAGGCACTAGGTGAGCAGTATATATAGCCCCCAGGTAGTATGCAGTAGGCGGACCACGCGTAGCTAGGCTATAGGTGGGGCCCACCTGTCTACACAGGTAGGTAAATAGGCTATAGGGGGCCCCAAACAGGCAGGCAGGCTTTAGCTAGGTATGTAGAGTTTAGGTAGCTTTAGGGGGCTAAATAGGTAGACAGGCAGGGTTTAGGTAGCTATAGGGAGCCATAACAGATAGACAGGGGTATGTGGCAATAGGGCCATATAGGTAGGCAGGATTAGGTACTATATGGGCCCATATAAGTAGACAGACAGGCTACAGGGGGCTATAAAGTAGGCAAGCATTAGGGTGGGCTATAGGGGCTATAAGGCAGGTTATATGGGAACTATCAGCAAGCCATTAGGGGGCTATAGGGCTATATAGTGTGGACTTTACTGGGAGTGCTATATAGGCAAGGCTTGGGGGGCTATAGGGCTATATAGGCAGGCTTTAGGGGGAGGCTATATAGGCAGGCTTAGGGGGGCTATGTAGGCAGGATAGGGGGGACTATATAGGCAGGCTTTGGGAGCTATATAGGCAGGCTTTAGGGGGGCACTATAGTATCCGGCATAAGGGGGAGTCAATATAGGGCCAGCTTAGGGGTGCTATCTAGGCAGCTTGGGGGGCTATATAGGCAGGCTTCAGGGGAGTCTAATCATGCAGGCTCCTAGGGGGAGGCTATATAGAAGGCTTTGGGGGAATATATATGCAGGCCTTCGGGGGCTATATAGGCAGGCTTAGGGGGGCTATACAGGCAGGTTTGGGGGGTATACAGGCAGGCTTATGGGGGTATATAGGCAGGCTTAGGGGGATATACAGGCAGGCAGGGCAGGTAAAATAAGAAATAGTTTACTTACCTCTCTCCACGCTCCCCCAATGCAATGCTCTCCAGACTCTGTGCTCAGCGCGGGCGGCGCAATGAGGTGACGTCATCATGCTGCCTATGTCAGCACTGTGGGCCGGCGCCTGCTAGGCTTAAGGCCTAGGGCCTTAGGCCTATCAGGAAGAGTAGCAGAGCAGAGCGTTGGCGGTACTCCATTCTGCTACCATCGGCCAGCGCTGCCTTTGAATGCTCGGGTCGGAGGGCCCGGGCGTTCAGAGGTGGGATGCGCCGGTCCCCTGCAGCTCCTCGTCCGCCGGCAGTGAACTGTCATGTTCACTGCCGGCAGGCACAGGAGCGGCATTACCGGGGTAGCATTGCCTGGGCCCCGAGGCAACTGCTACGTCTGCTACCCTGGTAGTTATGCCCCTGTATATGACCATATTACCAGGGCCAGGGCATCATATAGGCAGAAACAGGCAACCGCCTAAGGGCCCATTTCATACCAGACAGGAAGATGTAAACACAACAATGATGAGATCAAGCTCTGGGACTAAATTCTGCTTAATATACAGCAGGTGCCGGCTATTAGTTATAGCTGACACCTGTCTTCAGTGCTGTCTGGGACTTGAGAATAAACAATCCTGCCAATCTAACTACATTAGATGCTTGTATTACGTGGAGGGAAGAGTTTAACACCCCTTTATACCTATTTTTTGCTGTCTGTGCCCCTGTATAGAAGATATTCCCCTCACTTTCTGTCACTCAAGGTTGCTGTTGTGGCTTGCTGGCACTTGTAATTCCATATTCCACAGCAGCTAGTAGCTGTGGAACTACAAGTGCCAGCATTCCACAGCAGCTAATCTACACCTATACAATTACTACATGTGATGTGGCATGCTGGCACTTGTAGTTTCACAAATACAAATACCAGTATACCACACGTGCACTGTATTTTACATGGGAGGCAGCCGAGGAAGGCTGTGGGGAACCAGGAGGGGTAAGAACAGACCTGCCATGCCAGGGCCGACAGCGCAAGACTAGAGTGGAGTGAGGAAGAGCTATTGAGTCAACATGAAGACAGAGGTTCCCAGTAGAGATGGGCGAATTGATTCTAACGAAGTGGAATTCGTTTAGAATTTCAGGAAAACTTCGGTTCTGAACGAATTCGAAGTTGGGGGACTTCGGGTGAACTAAGTGTGGCATTTGTGTTGATAAAATGCGCGAGCCACATGGCAGCCTACATGGATTCAAACCACTCATGGAGGAAGAAGGCATAGGCCTGCATGAACAATGTGCAGATAAGAAGCCAATCAGAGACCGGCGGATTCAGTTACGTCATCCCACCGCACGATATAAGTCCGGGCGCTACGCATGGATCTCAAACCGCTACACACTTTACAAATCAGGAAGGGTGCTGGTGCCTGCGCTGATTGGATAGAGCACTCGACCAATGAAAACAGATTTTTAAACAGCGATTTCTGTGGGTGTCTCAGCTGTCCAGAGAATGCTTCTCTTAACTTTCTATTTCTATGATTTTTTTGGGTATTGGATCTGAAGTCCAGTGTGCGTCCACTGCAAGCTGCAATCTACATTTAAATCCTATTAAGCTCACATGCAACATTAATATCCAAGGGGGATCTAAAGCCAATTTCCTGTTGTATTCATTTAAAGAAACACGTTTTTACAAAACAAAATACCCAAATTTAATACCCACTAAATTTTGGCAGCTCAATTCTTTGGTTTGCGCAATTTACATCAGCCGGGTTAATAAAGCGTAATTATTCAGCTGTGGAGGATCACCGAAGAAACCGTTCAAGTTTCAACTCAAAATATATACATTTTTCCTGTAGCATAAATTCACAGGTGAAAAAAAGGTTAATTACAATTTTAATCTCTTGTTGTGTAGGTAAAAAACACGCCATTGTAACCCGCTACAAAGCTACTATTTGTGTGGCTCAATAGTATGGCTCAATTTACATCCAGGGGTACTATTAATCGTTGTTTTTCAGCTGTGGAAATCCCAAGAAAAACCGATCATTTTTCAAACGCCAAAATATATACATTTTTTTCCTGTAGCCTCATTCAACAGCAAAGGTTAATTTACAATTTTATCCTTGATGTGGTATCGTAAAAAACACGCCATTGTAACACGCTACAGAAGCTACTAGTACCTCTCATATACAAATGAACGCTGCTCACCATAATGTGGAATCCTTTTGCACGCGCTTCTTTGCCTGGCTGAAATTCCACAGCAGTGGACCGCACCGGTTCCCCAGGTTCCCAGTATCCGCTAGCCAAATACTTCAGCAAAAAAAGATTAGAACCAGCGAATCTTCTGTGTTAAAAATTTATGCCTTTATTTCCAACCGTGGATGAAGGGGTACAGGATCGACACCAACGCGTTTCGGGCATTCAACATATTTCGTGAACAAGGGCAATATGAGAATGCCCGAAACTCTTTTGTCGAACCCCTGTACCCCCTACATCCACGATTGGGAAAGTAAAGGCAAAAATTTTAAACACAAAAATCGCTGGTTCTAATTTTCTTTTTTACAAAGCTACTAGTTTGTGTGGCTCAATTGTTTGCTTCAATTTACATCCAGGGGTTAATTAAGCGTTGTTTTATCAGCGTGGTGAATCCCAAGAAACCGTCATTTTCAACGCACAAAAATATATACCTTTTTCCTGTATCATAAATCACAACAGAGGTTAATTACAATTTTATCTTCTTGTAGTTGTGGTGGATAAAAAACACCGCATTGTAACACGCTACAAAGCTACAAGTTTGTGGTGTGGCTATCGGTTCTTTGGCGCAATTTACATCCAGGGGTTAATTAAGCGTTAGTTTAACAGCTGTGGTGATCCAAGAAACCGTCATTTTCAACGCCAAAAATATAGTACATTTTTCACTGAAGCATAATTCCACAAGTAGCAGAGGTTAATTTACCATATTATCTCTAGATGTGTGGTGGTAAAAAAACACCGCATTGTAACAACGCTAACAGAAGCTACTAGTTTTGGTGAGGCTCAATTCTTTATGGCGCAAATACATCCAGGTGGTTAATTAAGCTTGTTTTTCACTGTGGTGATCCCAAGAAAACCGTCATTTATTCAACGCCAAAAAATATACATTTTTCCTGTATGCATAATCCCAAGCAAAGGTTAATAACAATTTTATCTCTTGTAGTGTGCGTAAAAAACCACCCGCATTGTAAACACCTACATAAGTTTACTAGTTTGTGGTGGCTCAATTCATTGGGGCGCAATTTACATCCAGGGTTAATTAGCCTTGTTTTTCAGTCAGCTGTGTTGGAACCCAATGAAACCGTCATATTCAAACGCCAAAATATACACATTTTTCCTTTAGATAAATACAAGCAAAATGTTAATTACAATTTTATCTCTTGTTTGTGTGGCGTAAAAACCACACCGCAATAGTAACACGCTACAAAGTTACTATTTGAGGTGGCTCAATTCTTGGCGCAATTTACATCCAGGTTAATTAAGCGTGTTTTTTCAGCTGTGTTGATCCCAAGAAACCGTCATTTCACGCCAAAATATATACATTTTTCCGGGGGGGGGGGGGGGGGGGGGGGGGGGGGGGGGGGGTAGCATAATTCACCCAAGCAAAGGTTAATACAATTTTACTCTTGTTGTGTGTCCGTAAAAACACCACATTGTAACACGCAACAAAGTTGCTAGTTTGTGTGGCTTCAATTCTTTGCGCAATTTACATCCCTGGGATAATTAACCTGTTTTTCACTGTGGTTGATCCCAAGAACCGTCATTTATCAACGCCAAAATATATACAATTTTCCTGAGTCATAATTCACAATCAAAGTGTTAATTTCTATCTTATCTCTTGTTGTGTGGCGTAAAAAACATCGCATTGTAACATGCTACAAAGCTACTAGTTTGTGGTGGATCAATTGTTTGGCGCAATTAATCCAGGGCAATAATTAAGCGTGATTCAATCTGTGTGTGAACCCAAGAAACTTCATTTTCAACGGCAAAAAATATAAAATTTTCTGTTATCATAATTCACAAGCAAAGATTAATTACAAACAATTTTATCTCTTATTGGTGGTGAAAAAAACACCGCATTGGTAACACGCTACAACGCTACTAGTTTGTGGTGGCTCAATATCATTTGGCGCATATACATCCAGGGTTAATTAAGCGATGGTTTATTCAGCTGTGGTGATCCCAAGAAACCGACATTTTTCAACGTCAAAATAAAAACATTTTTCCCTGTAGCATAATAACAAGCGAAGGTATAATTACAATTTTATCTCTTGTTGTGTGGCAGTAGAAAACACGCAATTGTAACACAGCTACAAAGCTAGTATTGTGATGCTCAATTACTTTGCGGCAAATTACATCCAGTGGGTTAAATACGGCGTTGGCTTTAAATTAAATTGTTTTAGACATGTATGTCATTTAACCGAAATACGTCCATTACAGGAGCCGAAACGCGCAACTTGTTTGCATTTCTTTTTCCCAAGATTTTTAATAAGCCATTTATAATACCTACTATCCATAAAGAGAGTTGTCTGTTATGCTACTCTACGCCTTTTAAGATTCTTCTGCCGACGAGTGCCGGGATCATCTACTACTTCCGATAATTAAGCGTTGTTCTGCAATTGTACTCATAAAAGAATCTTTGTTTTTTCACCGCCACAAGAAAAATTCAGTAGCATAATTCATATCCAAGGATAATATAAGCCTGTTTGTGCTTTATATTCAGTAAAATACACATAGTTTTTAAACGCACATACAATTCAATTTTTCCCTGCCATATTTGTAGAGAGTGCAATTTAATCCAAGGGTTAACAAGCTTGTTACGGGTTCATTTGGCATAAATACAGGGTGTGTATTTAACTATACAGATAACTTCATCAAACAGTGTCTGTACATTTTAAGAACAAACCAGTATGTCAGACAGAGAGGTGGCAGGCCTCACCTGCGAGATGGCATAGGCACAAACATTCCAGGCCCAGATCGCAGCACAGTCAAGGGGACGTCGCAGCAGGGTCCACTCGGGAGGCCACAACTGCCGCTGTCATCTAGCACCTGACTGACTAGCAACCCAAGGGTCTTGATTGGTTGACTAGGTCATCCACTTCTCCCAGGATGACCATCTGACAACCCCAGCCAAGGGGGGGGATCGGCGTGGGAACGTCAGACACAACCCTTAGTTTGGCATGGCCCGTGAGCGTTCCGCGGCCTCACCTGTCCTCAACCCGCCCTGATCCCATCCGTTTCCCTCACCAGAGATCTACCTATGTTGGAACTGGGCTCAGGCGCCACTATATAGCGTGGATGAACAATTTGAGGAGGCAGTCAGCAACTACTTGGCAGCGAAGAATGGGGGCAATATCCCCTGCATCCTTGCAGTAGGCGGCAAAGTATAGATGTTGAGATTGGCATGGGAGGACCATGTTGTGAGGTTCAGCCTCTGCAAACCAAGACTCGTGATGAGGAACAGCAGTGACATGAACACCAATAATGATCGATGTAGCCGACTGCACTGGGAGTCCGTGTGAGGCAAGGGACTTCATCATCGTCAGGAAAGAGGGCGTCAGCTTGCGCATCAGGCAGCGGTGCAGCCAGCGTGGGTCGTGTGGCCGTGAGTCCAGGATAGCAGCAGTGTGAGGTCGGAGTCCAAGCGCAGGACCAAGAAAGTAGCTGCACGGGGGCCAGCGAGGCAAGCGCTGCAGTAGTCCTCGTGCGAGCGTTGTGCGGTAAAATCGATAGCTCGGCGTAGGTGGGCAGTTTCTTTGCTTAAGCAGACCGGAGTAGCCGAATAATGGGGAAAATGAAGAAATCTGTAATGCAGAAAGTGAAGCGTGGCCAGGGATCTAACGTTGGCACCATCACACCCTGCGTCAACACACTCACTAATGCAGCGTCACCATCCGTTGGCCTGGTAGAAATGTGGCTCAGATGTGGTGGTCCATCCGTCCTGCCGCAGCAACAGCAGCAGCTGCAAGCGCCCATGGCACGCATGCCATTGCAGCCAGTCAAGGCTTCAACCACCTCTGCAGAAGGAGGCAGTTTCTCTTTGACATCAACTTCCGGACCAGTATTGCCTCCAGCACCTCGCTACTCAGCGCCAGCAGTCGTTCACGAGGCGATTGCAAAGAGACAACAGTAGCCGTCCACCCAATCCTAAGGTGCAGCACAGCTGACCGTGCTCCTGGTCCAAGTTTTGGTAACATCATTCCCTCCCTTTCCAAATGGAGGACTCTGCACCGTTCATGCGAACTAATGGCTTGTGCCGAGCCGAGGATAGGAGAGTTCCAAGCCGTAATTATCAATTCCCAAAAAGGCAGTACCACACTTCTAAATATGGTAAACAGAAAGGTGGGCCAGTCCTTGAGCTAATCGGTTTGTTCCAAGGTGCACTGCAGCGCCGAGGGGGGGGGGGTTGGGCGGACGTCTGGAGCCGTAACTTACGGTCAGGGCCAGTACATGTCCTTTACTGGCCCACTGGTGTATGTTGCTTCCTCCGGCCCAGGCAAACCAGCAACTTGGACAGGAACACCGCTATCTCACCACGTTTTTCAAACTAACTGCGGCTCCTGGCGCCAAAGTCCGCCGTCCTCATCCTCCCACCACCATCACACAGCCTCTACAATACTGCTCCAATATACCACCTGTGTAGGGCACAGAGGGGTCACGCAGTTCTACAACCTGGCTAGCCTCGGCGAACGAAGACACACAGTGGAGAACTCTCCGCTCATGCAGCAAGGAAATCGATGGTTTGGGCGTTCTCCTCGCCAACTGCAAATCGGAAACCATGTGACGGACAATGGGAGGAACATGGTGTCCCACTGCAACAACCGAGGAGGGATGGTCCATGCGCCATCATGGCGCACACGTGTTCAATCTGGTTGTGAAAATGTCCTGAAGTCTTCCACCCGATCTTCAGAACAATCTGAAAATGGCCATGAAAACTGTGCATGCACTTTTATCCTTCGTACAAAGCCAGGAACAACCTCCCTCTCCTGATTGCATTGGCAGAACGTCCTCCCCCAACACACTTCTGAAATGCGATGTTTCCCCACCCGATGGAATTCCAGCTGCACATGTTGGACCGACAGTATGAAACCGAGAAAGGCCATTAACTGATTTTTTTGAAGATCCAGGCGGACAGGAAACTCCCCCTGTGTAACTTTGAAGTCAGCCAGTGGCAGCTCAATGCGTGACACCTGCCGTTTGATGAGGCCTATGTCGAAGAGGCGACTGTTATTTTGGTCAGTCGCCAGGACTACGGGAATGAATAACGTCATTCCACGTGCTTCATGTCCTGGAACCGAAGCTTGAAAAATCTGTCTGGGCAGGGGACTGGATACTGTGGCGACTACATCTCGCGCCAAATGAGTCCCGGTGGGGACAGAACAAGGAGGAAGAGGAGAGGATGACATTGGGCAGAAGCATTGTCCTGGTGAAATGAGTGGATTTATCCACCCGTGACTAGAAGGAGGACAGGAGCAGCTGGAGGAGTTCTAGAAGGAGATGAGGAAGACGAGGCAATGACCCGCAACACCGTGGCAGTATAAAGTGGAGATAGATGCAGGACACCCTGAGGTCACTTTGTTGCAGAATGGCCCGCACATGCTGATTTGCCTGGCTAGGTGACAGCCGAATAAGTCCCAGCATCTCAGGCAGAGGATGACTCTGGCTCTCCACCCTATTGGACCCTCGCAACCAGTCCCAAAATGGAGCCTTTTCCCAGCTGCTGAGAGGGAGGACAAACTCAAATACTATAGGGAAATCCTCCGTAGTCATTTTGGCCGCTGCCCATGTGCGGCATCGTCCCTCCTCTGACAGGTCTGACCGGGGGGTTCTTCAGCGCTCACGTACTACTGCCGTGGCTCCCCCGGGGAAGGTGGGAGGGGGGTCGGAGTAGTACCACTCCATCAGCAGCAACCTAAGTCTGGATCACTGATGAGCAGCTTCCTTCACCCGCCTAGTGAGGAGGGCATTCGCCAGCACAGCAGCAGCACAGGACCTAGCAACCCCTGAACCAACAGGTGGTGGTCCTACTTGGAAAGCACTCTGCCACCCCATTTAGAAGATCCGCTGGACAACTGGGCAGCCAACTGGATTGTGGCCCGAAACTTGCCGAGTTTGCAAGTGGAGAAGCTGTCCTGCCCGGCCAGTAGTGTGGTATCAGAGGGGGGTTTCAGTGTGGCGGGGGCCATCTTTAAACCACCAAGGAGAACCCGCTTGTCCACGGAAAAAATGTGGATCGATTGACCTTTGTCAAGATGAATCAGGCGTGGATCGGCCAGGTTTTTCCACACACCAATGCCTTAGGCGTCAGACTACATCAGCCATGACGCCCCCACCCAAACTGTGAGAAATGAGTCGGGGTTTCAAACTACCTGCCTCAGCCACTATTCTGAAGTCGCCACCCGCCTGATGCCACACATCTGCTGACAGTTTCTCCATCTGCCACCAACCATCTTTACCAGGGACTGGTATTTCCACCCACCTCCACACTCTGTCATTGTGCCACTGACCTCATGCTGCTTCTGTGGCTGCTGCCGTGACATCCACACAGTGTCATTGTGCCACTCTCTGACCTCATGCTGTTGCTCCTCCCTGTCACCTCCACTCTCTGTCATTTTGCCACCTGTGGCCTATTCCTTTTTTGCCTCCTCCAGAATGTCATTGTGCCACTGTCTGACCTCATGCTGCTGCTGTGGCTGCTGCCTGGACCTCCACACTGTGGGCATTGTCCCACCTGTGCCTATTCCTGTTTTTTTTCCACCTCCAGAATGGGCATTGTGCCACTGTCTGACCTCATGCTGCTGCTGTTGGCTGCTGCCGTGCCTACACACTGTGTCATTGTGCCACTGTCTGACCCCCATGCTGCTGCTGTGGCTGCTGCCGTGACCTACACACTCTGTCATTGTGCCACCCTCTGACCTCATGCTGCTTCTGTGGCTGCTGCCGTGACCTACACACTGTGTCATTGTCCCACTCTGTGGCCTACTCCTTTTTTTCCACCTCCAGAATGTCATTGTGCCACTGTCTGATCTCATGCTGCTGCTGTGGCTGCTGCCCCTGACCAACACACTGGGGTCATTGTGCCACTCCTGACCTTATGCTACTGCTGTGGCTGCTGGGCCCTGACCTACAACACGTGTCATTGTGCCACTGTCTGACCTCATGCTGCTGCTGTGGCTGCTGCCCTGACCTACACACTGTGTCATTGTGCCACTGTTTTTGGGCCTCATCTGCTGCTGGGCTGCTGCCGTGACCTACACACTGTGTCATTGTGCCACTCTGTGGCCTACTCCTTTTTTTTTGCCACCTCTAGAATGTCATTGTGCCACTGTCTGACCTCATGCTGCTGCTGCTTTTTGATGCTGTCCCAAATCCACACTGTGCATTGTGCCACTCTTTGGCCTACTCCTGTTTTTGCCACCTCCAGAATGTCATTGTGCCACTCTCTGACCTCATGCTGCTGTGGCTGCTGCCGTCACCTCCACACTCTGTCACTGGGGTGGCCACCTGAGCCCTCAGCGGGTTTTTTATCAGCTGTCGCTGCCATGACTTTATCAGGCTACATCCCCCTTCAGTTTTTTGGTCAGTTTTACCCTCTTAAGTGCCCAGGGGAATTTATAGTAAAGCGATTCTAAGAGCGGCGGCAGTCACGTGCGTGTCATACTAAAAACACAACATTGTATGAAGACCAAACCAAGCTCCCCCTGCATATTTAAGCATGGCACAATGTTCTAACAGCACCCTGCAGCTCTGTGCAGCCTGGAAATAGCTGTTTTTTAACGTGATTCGTGCCGAAGTATTTCGGAACAAAGTTATTTTTTGCCGAGAAATTCGGCGAAGTGAACGAAACGAATTTCGGGAAATTCGCCCATCTCTAGTTCCCAGCACAAGGCAGGTGGGCATCTAGGAGACAGATGTAAGTTGGAATGTTTAAGTCGGGGACTCTCTTACTTAATTCATCCTGCACAGTTAACGCCATAAGAAAAAAATGCTGGGTGCCAAAATTGTGGGGGTTTATTTCAGTGGTTTAACCTCCCCTAAAAAATTGGAAAATAAAGTGACCAAAATGTTGTGTACATCCAAAAATAGTACCAATAAAAGTCACATTTCAGCCCACAGAAAAATGAACCCTCACACAGGTTTGTAGACTTAAAAATAAAACTGTGACTGGTCTCACAGAATGCTACTGCAAAGTAAGTTTAGAAGAAGCTTTCATTTCTTTAAAAGTAGTTAAATATATAGATATCTGTATAAATATGGTATCACTGAAATTGTACTAATTCTCAAGATGAAATGCCATTTATAACACACAGTGAACTATGTATAAACAACTTTCCTCCCCCCAAAAAACAAAACAAAACCACTTATAATGTTCATCTGTAACATTTTAACGGAATAGTAACCCGGTTCTTTCAGCTTGATATTTACTTTAGATGTGATATTGTCACATATTGACACGTATTTGCAATGTAATTCAGGACGGATTTCGCGTCAGAAATACATTCCCCATAGTAAATAATGGAGAATGTATTTCCGACGCGAAATTCGTCCTGAAATACATTGCAAATACGTGTCACAAAGCGTGGCACGTATTTGCAATGTAATTCCGGACGGATTTGCATCCACAAATTCTCCCTGAAAGAATCCTGGGGAACATAGCCTTACAATTCAATATAACAAAGGTGGACCCGTATATTAGGAAAATTATTCTTCTTTATTCCAAAAACGACATACTTTCATACAATCAATAAAAGCATCGCATCTGTATTAGTCAAAAGACTAGTAGACGTAGGTTGCATAACAGTAAAACTAGTAGCGCTCATGCATTTTGTAGACAGAGTGATGCAACCGCGGTAAGCTGCAATAGCAAGTTCAAGGATCACCCTATTTCAGCAAAAAGGGTGATCCCTTGAAACGTTCACATTGCGGCTCACCGGCCGGTTTGTCCATGCTACTCCTGTCCTACAAAATGCAGTGAAGCGCTACTAAGGTATTTACCTGTTATGCAACCTACGTCTACTAGTCTTTTGACTGATACAGATGCGATGCTTTTATTGATTTTATGAAAGCATGTCGTTTTTGGAATAAAGAAGAATAATTTTCCTAATATACGGGTCCACCTTTGTCATATTGAATTGTTTGGACTATGGGAATCCCAGGGAAGATCCCAAAGTGAGACCCAGGAACGTATAGGTTGCTTACAATTATATAAAGGCGGTTGTATATTTATCTATTGAACATAGCCTTACACCACTACAAGAATAAAATGGATTGGTCATTTAAAGGAAGTACTTTATAAAAAGACATATCCAAGTGCTCTAACAATGAAAGCAATGTATTAGTAAATTGTATTCAATAACATTAATGACAATATATATATTCTCTCCTCAGAAAAAATTCTCCACTATAAAAAGTATTCCAAAGTCCGTGACAATTACACTAATTTAACATCAAATAAGCCACTGCTGATGTTGTCCAGATGTTTTATTAAATATTTACCATAACAAAAATTTTAGATGTATTTGGGCTGCTTTCAACTTTAATGCAATTCAGTATATACAACAAAAGGCAGGACAGCACAGGTCTGGCTGGGACCTGTGGTCCTCCAAGCAGGATTTATTCTTCCTGACAAATCATTTCTGTGAGTAGTGTACTGCTGTAAGTAGAACTATAGCATATCACAAGAATTCCGCACTCCACTTCGACTTCTCCGCTCAGATAGACCACATTAAACTAAATCTGCCTGTCAGAGCTGTAAAGCATTGGAATGTGCCTCACTTTGCCGACCCGCAATCATGCATGCCTCAGAGTTTTCGAATTTGCCGAGTACCGCCCCAGAACGCCCACTGCACGCCCCTTTATGTTAGGCGCATCCGAAAGTGGCGAAGGTTGCGCCTAACAGCTCATTACTGCGTCCAACAGTGGAGCCGGCACAGTGAGGCGCAGTATTCGCCGGAAAACAGGCGCAAACTCCGATCACACATGTCGCCCTAAATGTATAACTTAGGGGTAAGAGCAAATGATGCATTGTTGGTGCTTGGTAGCTACATAGTAAGCTGCATCAAGTTATAACTACATCTCTAAAATCCATTAATACACATATATGAGGTAACAGTTGTACGTAACCTGTATGTTACCTGCTAATGCACTGTGTGACATGTGTTTAGCATAGCATGCTCAATTAGCTGACCCTTGTCCACTGACTGAACGTTGTTAGAACATTGCTACTCTTGGTTATTCACATTTCTTCAGTCACATAACAGCAATTGCAATTCCATGTAGCACGAATATTTCACTTCTAAAGCACATCTCAAACTGTGCTGGCATATACAGGACCGTTACTCAGCTAGGAGGTTGGTTATTGCCATTTAATTCCTACTGAGTAGAATCTGCAGTATATATGCTGAATCCCTCCATTAAGTACATTGCTTAGTATTTGGGCCTCTATCCATATGGAGTCTCACATTGTGGAATTGACACCAAACAAGGATACAGCTGCTTGAAACCGCTACAACAGGATCTCAGAAGATTAGTCACCTACTGGCACCAAATCTTCATGCTGTTCTCTTAGCCCTGGGGGGCATCGTTTGAATTAATCTGAAGATCCATTTAAGCTTCATCACCGCTGGGATGTAACTCCAGTTCAGACAGATGGAAAATAAATGTTTGCAATGCCATTCATGCTTACTTTTATTCATAGGAAGAATGTGTTTTTCAGAACAAACAGAAACAATTTATTTATATATTGAAGTAATATTGCAGCCTGTTTTCAGACAAGACAAAAGGCATATTGACACATGATAATGAATAATTTGCTAAATTCTTACAGGGATTTAATTGGATAAACAATATCTAGTGGATAGAGTCTATCACAGGAATAGAAGCAGGAAAGCAGAAGTTGGAGAGAAATGTGAGTTAAGAGATGGACAAGATGTCCATAGATACTGTTACCTACAATACATGTATTATGACAGCCTGGAGCACAGGTTTCTTTAAATGGCATGTATTATAAATATTTCTTTTGCTAATCAAACATAGATATTAAGGGTATTACACTCATTGTAATTCATACTCTCATAGAGAAACTACGGATTACGCCTTCTCCCTACTCGTAAATAAGATGTATTGTTACATGCGGAGAAAAGTGAATTTCAACGCAGTAATGCCTGTTGTGGGCTGGGGGCTGCCGCACCCCGCCCCAGCGACTCCCAAATCACCCGCAGTGTGAACATAGCCTAAGGGTGCCTGCCGGTCCCATAGACATGCATTACTCGCGACGCGTAATCACAGTACACTCTCAATACGTGGTGAAATGCACCACAAAATAAGCCGTGTGAACTTACCCTAACATGTTTTATGACTTGTAGCTGGCATTTTATGACAGTTTTTCCCCTCTGCATCCTCCAGTTTTCCCTGAATTCATCTCTCACTGGGCTTCCTCCTCTCCATAGACTTATATGACCAACATGTAATCATATTCCTCAGTGAGCTGGCAATCTGTATTATTGTAGCATTGACCTGAGAATGACTGATTAGTGCAGGAGACACACGGGGAAAATAAGTGCTTCATAAATAGAAAAAGATGCATTTTTCTCTAATAAGATATATAACAAAGTTTCTTAAATCTGCTTGTACTATTGATTTATGCAAAGTTTGGTGTAAGGAAAGTGTCTAATTGAACAATAGGTCTCTTTCTGATAATACAGTACATTCAATTTAAAGTCCTATTTAAAAACAACAAACCAAAAAACAATATATCAAACTAATTATAGACAAAAGGAGTGAAAAGAAGCTGAATTAATGCAATCCCCTTGCATATCATATGCTGGATATTTGCTCCCTATTGGATTATATATTTCCTATCTTCTTTGTGTCAAGATCCAATACTACTTTTAGTGAATAAAAGTATACAAGATAACTCTCTAATGTGTAGGACCTCATACTAATGTCATATGCATGCCATCTTTATATAAATTTTGCTTGTGAACTGAAGCCTATTTAAATAAGTCATAATGTTAAATGTATAGATAATGTCAGGGACTGTAAGTGGTTAGGGTCACACGTGTATCAACCATTGGTCACTATTAACACACTCCTCAGCTATTTTTGAGAGGAAGTATAATATCACTGAAAACGTAATTGGCCTGTATTTATACCTTATTTCAACTGAGATTCGCCAGCAAGGTTCAGCAACGTGGGATCTCCATTACCCACTATACATATTATCACTGAAGTTAGTAGAAGCGGTAAAACTTTGTATCTTTAATATATCTTCTTAAAAAAAATTAGACATTAAACCGTAAGTTACAGTATGTCACAAAATAGTAGCAAATAGAAGGCTGAATACTCAGAGTTATTGTTGAGGCCTCCCGTGCCGTTCAAGTGTTAGTCCATCAGAACGTTCCCAAGCAAGTGAGCAGGAGATACCGACATCCAGAGCGGAGCTGGACGCACAGCCATGCGACGTTTCCGGGAACGCTCCTCCCCTTCCTCAAGCATACATGTCACAGAGCACAACCTCCTTAAATAGGTAAGTAAAACAATTATCCCTTCCTCAAACAGGATATCTAAAATCATAGAAAGATCTTTAAGTTAAAACTCTCATTTAAGCCTTTGGGAGTTAGTGATTCTAATGTTGCTATCCAATAGGCTTCCCTTTTAAGCAATTTGCTGTTTGCTAACGATTTTTCACTGCACCAAATCTTTTCCAGGACACACCACCGTAGCTCACATACATCGTGAGTGGCTTCAACGAAGTGTCTGGCCGCCGTAGTCTCCCCGTACAAGTTTTTGTTGTCATCTTTAGTTTGTTCACCTGTCTTCATACCAAGACCTTGTTTTTTAGCCTCTCTGATCGCTGCCCTATGCTCATTAATCCTGATCTTAACACTTCTGGATGTCTGTCGCACATATACATATCCACAAGGGCACTTCAACATGTAAATGACATAATCACTATCACAAGTATAATCTTGATGGAATAGCCTTTAGTGGGATGTTGTATGGTTTTGCCTTTTATAATACATGTACAGTTTTGGCACCTCAAACAGGCAAAGGTGCCCGATCTAGTGATACTAAATAAAACCTGTTTTTTTGAAACCATAGGTTTCTTTAAATCAGTCGAAGTTAGTTGTTGTCCAAGGGTTCTTCCTTTTCTGTATAACCAACGAGGAGGGTCTCTAAACAGATATATATCCCAAAAAGAACAATTCCTTTAAAATATAACCTTTAATCAAGATACGTTAAAAAGACCATAACAATAACCATAGTGAGAACACTCGTTATGGGTGTAAAGCTAATGGGGGACAACTAGCCAAATAGGCAATAAAGGAGCTTAACCTATCCCGTCCCTGTCACAGTACCTAGACCCTGCCTAATACAGAGAACCCGCCCCGAAAAGGGCGACCCTGTAATATTTAGGCACTAGTTGTCCCTATCAAAAAATACCCTGAATCCTTATGTATCTGAAGGGTTAGCATTCAAGCCTCCAACAAAATAGGGTATGAAAGAAGACCAGGTGGGTATAGATACAAGTGAAAAGTGACACAGCCTATAGATAGTGCAATAGTTGTATCTGCATAATATTTTTAAGGAAGAAAAAGTTAGCTGGTTATAGCCATTAAGTCAGGGATAAAAGTACTATAGCATAGCATAAGCACAGTAATCCCTAAGAAAAACAGCAAAAGAATCCCAGACGCAGCGTTTCGTCCCAATTTCAGGGCTTATCAATGGGGTTTAAAGAAGCAAGGATTACTAAACCGCTAATTACCATGTCCAGATACCCAGCAAAGATAGATAAAGTACAGAGTATCTGGTACGCAGAAAAAAACTTTTTCATGTTAGGCTGGTGTGCCTGCAAAAAAAGGACAAAAAGGAAGATTGGTATATTCATCTCAAACCAAAATCTTCCAGAGAGAGCAAACTGCAAAAAGATTAAAGACCAAGTTACAAGTTGAGTGACATACCTGATCATGATGTGAAAGCTAGTGTGCTCCCTGGTGGGGAAACTCCTTTAGTATGGAGTAAACAGTGTCCCACAGAGAAAAGAGACCCTCCCCACCTATTTATATGGTGGATAATCCACATGAGGGCTCTATTACCGCCCACTTACGCTATTCCACTGACCTACAAAGTCCCCATTGGTTCCAGATTCAAAGAAACTGCCATTCCAATCATCCGCACGGCAGAAAGTGCTTGGCGTCCGGAAAAGTGCATAGCGCATGCGCGGTCTTTCAAAGATGGCCGCTAGTGTCAGCGGATCCATCAGCGCATGCGCAGGCATTCAAAGATGGCGCGGAAGCTGCTGGACGCGAACGCAGGTAGTCAGTGCAGACAAACCGTTGCTAGGGTGCATAGCGCATGCGTGAAATTGGATGAGACGCCGAGATTGACGGATGAATCGCGCAGGGGTGCGCAGATTGCCCAAATCACAAGCGCAGAAGCCGCTCAGGGTGCCAGGCAGGTGCAAAACACAGTCTACCACTAAAGTGAATCATAGTGGGTGCAGGAGCGTCTACATGGTTACAATAAGGCGCGCCGTGTCAACACTTGCCATTAATCTTCTACCATGGAATATCAACATAGGGGCCAACGTATGCCCCAGAACACACAACCCTTGATGCGCCATCTACTAGAGAGACACCCAGGGAGTAAGGGGAATGTTTCACACACAGATACAAATTTAGTTGAAAAGAGGCAGCGACTCAACCTAATTTTTACAGGCAAGTTGGTGTGTTGCACTTGTACTATAGATGCTTATTCCCCTATTCAAAAAGATTCCATGAAAAGAACCAATAGGGACGATTGCTTTAAGAGGACGGGGAATTATAGATCAAAAACTTGGCTCAGCAGGTCAGCTAATGGCTGTTTTAAGTGTGGGAAATGTTAAATTTTTGTTCCTTTGTCATGACTGTTATAATCAATTTGTAATATTATTCCTTAAATTATTATGAAGTTTCAACTTTGCCACTATCTATAGGCTTGTGTCACTTTTCACTTGGATCATATACCCACCTGGTTTCTTTCATACCATATTTTGTTGGAGGCTTGAATTCTATACCTTAAGATACTTAAGGATTCGGGTATTATTTTGTTAGGACATCTAGTGCCTAAATATTACTGGGTCGCCCTTTCGGGCGGGTTCTCTGTATTAGGCAGGGTCAGGTACTGATGACTGGGTCGGGATAGTGTATAAGCTCCCTTTATTGCCTATTTGGCTAGTTGTCCCCCATTAGCTTTTTCACATAACGGGTGTTCTCACTTTGGTTATTGTTTTGGTCTTTTTTAACGTATCTTGAATTTAAGGTTATATTTTAAAGGAATTGTTCTTTTTGGGATATATATTTTGATTCTATTCCTTCTATTTTCTTCACTTGGGAGGTTTTTGGGTTATTATCTTATTTAGTATATGTAATGGCAGGTTTTATTTCAACCAACATAGATTCTAACGCTTGGCTACAGGAGGCACAGGAGGTCTGTCATCCCCGGTGTGTTCACCCACAATCAAAATCGCCTTTAGGGATTTAACTAGGGCCCACAAGGAATACGTCACTTCCTGGTGGGAAATTCAATCACTGGATAATTATATTCAACAAAAGATAGTCCATAGGGGTTTGCGTATCACTTTAGCACCCAGGGCGAAAGACTCTGTATCGGAATCCGTATTAAAAAGTGGGAGAAAGGAGTCGACTGAATCGTTCTACCGCTTTTGCAGATTCTCTTGGAAGAGGAAAAAAAAAGTAACTTGAGAAACTCAAGGAGAGATTGAGGATACAATCAGAATTGACTCTTAAATTCAAAACAGAATCAGACTTTGAAGCAAGAGAGACAGAATTGACGAATAGAATTCAAAGACATCAGAGCTTCATAAAAGAGAAAAAACACAATCTCTTCTTGAGAGATCTGAAAGATTTCAAGGAAGGGAAGGCATACTCTTCTCTACTGATTAGGAATAATAGGAGACCAGAAACTGAGACTGATATATCCTCTTCAGAAGCTGAGGCCTCAGAATCTGAGAGAAGATATTCCTTTAACACTCAATACATTAGAGGTAGAGGGAAAGAGAGACGGGGGAGAGGCAGAAAATTATGGAATACCTCCATGCCTTCCTCTTCCTCCTCCTCGGGTTTGGGGTCTTTTTTAGATCGGCAGATGCCTCAATCCCCCATGAGAATAAAAGAAAGGAATATGAAATTACTCAGGACAATGATCTACAAATCATTATCTTGTCAGAACGATACGGATCTCGGAAATGAGAAAAATAGTCCTTGAAAAGGGGCTATCCTTTGTTCCCAAAATTACTTTATAGAATTTGTATCGGGTATAAGATCTGAGTCTTTTTATCCAGAAAGGTGAAATGGGCCAACTGTTTTTACAAAAAAGATCTTAAGGAATGTGAAGGCTGGGACTAGAACCTATGGACCTACTAGGAGTAAGAAATCTGGTGTGGTTTCTCTCAGAGGAAGGAGACCCCTCTGGGGAAGGCCCCTTTACTCTCTGTCTAAAAAAAGACTTTAGTATGCCTCCGTCACCCAACTTACTATTGTTTTGACGCTTTTCTTTGAAATGTTGTGGTGAACTAATCAGTCTGGACCCCAAAATTAGGGCCGGAATAACTGTCAAGGAAGGAAAACTGGCATTGAAGGATTTGGAAAAATGACAAATTTATTCATTATTAAGGTTGCTGATAAGGGGGGGGAATGTTGGTATTTATGGGTATGTCATCCAATATCAAAAAAAATGTGCATTGATCTTTTACGGATAGGAATTTTACAAAATATTGAAAAAAGACCCTATACCATCTTTCCGGTCGAATTAATAAGGGTTATTAGACGAAGCTCTATCTATTGATATTATTAATATAATTGAGTATGACTTCATGTTCCAGATTTCCTAGAGTGGCGACATTTTATGGGCTGCACTATGTGGCACAGGGAATCACTCCCCTTAAGGGCAGAACTTCGTCATAACCATACCCTCCTTAATAAGTAGACACTGCCGCCGATCTGACTTCTTAGCTGGAAGGCATAACAGTGGACCATGATACATTACTAGGCGAGATTGTTGTGGAGGCTTCTTTACTCCTCAATACCCATTGAGGAGGGCCCTTAAGCGGTCAGTACTTCATTGAATCTAGAGGTATCCAATTTAGACGCCATAATGGAATTATTTGGCACTATTGAAGTTCTCCTTGGAGCGAATCCACGTTTTGTATTCGATCGTAAGATCTTCCACCAGCTAAGGGGCACGCTATGGGGGAGCCCATAGTGCTACCACGTATGACAATTGTTCCTGGGCTGGTGCTGGTGGAGGAGGAGAGTGACGACTCATCTTTGGGGAAATAGGAGACAGATGGCTGACAACATTCTACTTTGGACCAGTTTCAATGATGACATCTTTATTTTATGGAAGGGAGAGTGGTTCCTCCTTTGTATTATTTGCAGTTTCCCTTAACTGTAATAGCATGGTTAAGAGTACCCACGTGTGTAACAGTTTACCTTACGTTCCTTGATGTGGAACATTCAAAATCCAGGACTTCTCCCGAACACTAATGTTTACAGGAAAACAACATCCACTAATAGCCTCTCAGTTCCGGGTGAGTTGACACCCGAGGGACCCGGTTAGAGGATTCCACGGGGGCAATATTCCGGCTGAGGAGTAATTTGTTCTGATACGCCAACTTTAAAAACCACAAGCAAATGATCTGAATCAGAGGTTCTCATTAGAGGGTATCCAGAATGACCATTAAGAGAAGCTTTCAAAAGCTCTATAAGGGAAGATAGGGTGAAACCTATTGGTTTCCAAAATTAAGATATTGTACCCCTGAGTTTGAAAGGAATGGATTACGTATCATTTGTGGGAATTTAGTCTAATGCCATCAGTTAGTGTCATCCATAAACATGAACTTGAATTGTCCTTTTACAAGATGAGATCTAAGGGCTATTATACAGCCTCCCTAAACATCAACTTACACAGAAAGGGGATGAAGTATTGGGGCCGTTCTGGGTGAGAGCCATTTTTGTGAACCTCCCCAAAGGGAAACATTGGCTCTGCAGACAGCCTATTGGCTGTTTAAGTGTGGGGAATGTAAATTTTGTTCCTTTGTCATGAACTGTAATTCCATTTCAATTTCAACTAGTGGTAAGGCATGACCGGATATCTAACTTCAGGGGGCTTTTTCAAAATGTGTTTCTGTTGGGTCATCTACTTAGCCACATGTCTGTGGACTTGAATTACGTGGGTATGACTAAACGAGGTTTAGATGAGGAAGGGGAACAATGTAAATGATGTTAAACAAGGTTACCAATTGCAGACACATCTGGGATAGGCATGAAGGGAAGGGTTGAATTTTTTAAGTTCAGGGATTGACTTGTAAAAACCCCCTGGGGGGTGAGGGAAGTTGATTCTCCAAAGAGAACCCAATGGTATACCGTTGGATTGTGTATACCAGGGGCTTAACAATCCTTTCGTTTTGCTGTTTTATCTAAAGACCCCAAATTTAAAATGTCAATTGCCCTCTATGTCTGGTTGGATCTCTTTTATTGGGATTTTATTCCTTTTCTTTTATTAAAAATATAAATTTCTCCTGGGTATTTACCTTTTACCCCATTACTCTTACAAATTTTTTTGATCTTTATTCCCCTCTCTGCCCAAAAAAAGTCCCCTATTGTTCTTTGGGAAACTTTTTTTTAAGGTGGAATTAAGGCATCTATATGTCAGGGCAACACCCAATTGCCTGGAAATTTAGGTTTGTGCTCCTTTTCAACAATTTGTTTCTGGGTGGACCTTTCCCTTAACCCTGGGTGGTCCTTTTTGATGGGCGCATCTGGGTTGGGGTTCTGGGTCATTGGCCCCTAGTTTATAGTCATGGTTGAATTTTAAAGGTATTGTTGACCGGGGCCCTTTGAAACCCTGTAGACGTCCGACCCTTTGTTTTATTTATGGGTGACTTGTTTTGCACTTGCCCCGGGCCCCTGACGGCTCTGGCGCTTGTTTTGGGCATTTTCGCACGCGCGATTCATCCGTCAAATTTGGGGGTCTTCTTCATTATTCCCCGCATGCGCTAGCACACTTAGCAACGGTTTTTTCTGCACTGACTACCTCGTCGCGTCCCCACTTCGGCCCTTTTTGAATGCCTGGCCCTGCCTGATGGGCCCCGAACTAGCCCTCTTTGAAAGACCCCGCGCGCTATGCATTTTTTCCGGACGCCACACTTTCTGCCCGTGGGGATTTTGGGGAATGGTTAAAAATATTAGCAGATAAAACTATTGTAATTCATGGGCTGTGTCACTTTTCCTTTGTATCTATACCCACCTGGTCTTCTTTCAACCCTTTTTTGTTGGAGGCTTGAATGCTAACCCTTCAGAAACAAAGGATCAGGGTATTTTTTGATTTTGGGACCACTAGTGCCTAAATATTACAGGGTCCCCCTTTTGGGGGGGGGTTCTCTGTTTAGGCCGGGTCTGGTATGTGACAGGGACGGGATAGGTTAGCCCCTTTTATTGCCTATTGGCTAGTTGTCCCCCTTTAAAGCTTTACCCCCATACGGGTGTTCTCACTAGTTTTTGTTAGGGTCTTTTTAAACGTATCTTGATTAAAGGTTATTTTTAAAGGAATTTTTTTTTTTTTGGGATATATTTTTGTTTTCTATCCCTTCTTTTTTCTTCACAGGTTTTTGGGTTATTCTCTAAACAGATAACCGAATTTGGTGTCACTACGTAAAATTTTCCAATATTTTGAAATAACCTGCTTAATAAGACCAGTATGTTTATCAAACACAGACATATAAGTAAACCGTGTATCTTGTTTCTTCTTTTGTCTGTCTCGGGTTGTAAAAATCCTCTCTAACAGTAATACTTCAAAACCCAGTCTTTTCAATCTTTTTTATCATACCCCTTCTCTGTAAAATTTCCTAATTAGATTTTCCATAGTGTAAAGGAAAACAAATAAAACAAACAGAACGCCTCGCTCTCTAAATTGGGATCTAGATTCCCCTTAAAAGACCTGGGGGGTGCTGGCACAGATGGAGACTTTATTCGGCAATCTCTTTTGTAAAAGAGGGTACTTTAAGATTGCCTTTTTTTTTCCCCCAATACACAAGGTATGGTATTATAAACCAAATCTTGGTAATGGTTTGTCTTTGGCTAGGCTGGCTCAGGCTGCGGGGGATAACAGGTGCAGCAAATCCACGACCCCACCCTAAATCACTTGTGCAGACAACTTGTGGTGACAAGGGCCCACCACCCCCTTACAGGGGGCGAGTTGCACCAGCAAGGGGAAAGCCCCGGGGCCCGCTCCAGTCAGCTGCAGGGGCGGTACCCAATCCCTTTTAAAAATCCCCTGAAGGCGGGGTGTGCGCCTGTGATATTCCGGGTTTCCTTTTTATTTTATCCCGCCCCGGGCCTGTTCTCTGATCCCGTTTTTTTCTCCTGTTTTTCCCGCTCCCGTTCGGTTTGCCCTCGGCTTGTTTTTTACCCCTTTTGGTTTCGTTTGTGGCTTTGGCGTTCCTATTTGAATTGCCGGACTGTCTACTACTATTTCCTCACGTCCCCGCCTTTAGAAGGCGGGGACTGTCGCCCAGTTGCGCTGCCGCCTAGGGCAGCAGTAAAAGTAGGGGGACAGGGGCGGGGTTTCCCCGTTGGGCTCACTGTCCCCCCTTTGACTGACTTACACGGGCCAAAACCCGTTATGCTCTACCCTCACTTGGCCCCCATAAATCTCTGTAGAGCAGAGCGGGCAAACCCCGCTACCCGGGATCTGGCGCTGAGGGTGAACAGCGGGGCTCTACCCCAAGCGAGTGCCCCTGCACTCTTCCCCTCATTAACCCCCTATCCATTGCCTGACAGGTTTTCCTGGCAACGGAAGGGGCCTTTGTGGCATTTGGAGGGGTTGTGTCGTATTTTAGGTCCCCATTCCCCGGGAAATGAGGAAACAAGGGTGGGAATGTTTTTAATGCCCCCTACTGCAGGGCCCCCCCAGGAGGGGGATTTCGTTACCTTGGACTCACTGAAATTTTTGGGGCAGGTTTTTTCCCGCTTTAGGGTTTTTTAATGCCTAATGGGGAAACTGTGGCCAAAGCTAAGTGACCCCTTTGAGGCGGGTGAGAAGATGGGGAGGAGTTTTGCTCCGAATTTGTGCTGGGCGCCCGTCTGGTTGGGACCACCTCCAATGCCGTTTAATTTGGGGTAGCTGCCCATGGGAAGGTTTTTGGTGGCTTCCCCCCCGGGTACTTTAGAGAGGCCATGGCCGGGCCTTGTTGGCAGAAGTTTTGGGGTGAGGAAGCAGGAAAAGGTTTCCCCCCCCCCCGGTGGTCCCCACCATGGTACCCCTAAACCCCTTTTGTTTCCGTTTAAAACCCAGAGGAGCCATGCAAGTGGGGTTTTTCTGTCACTCGGTGTGCCGTGGGGAATACTCGCGTACCCCAGGGTTGTGCTTCTAATGTGGAGAAGATGGAACAGAATTGGGGGAATGTCCAAAAACGGAAGACCAGGTCGGAAAAACCCCAAATCCCTAGGGGTCAGAAGAAGATCCCCTAGGCGATCAGGTTTTCCCTATTGTATCTAAAAAGTTCTGCTACCATTAAAGATTTCATCTTGTCGCTTGGTTCTGGGAGTGGTTTGTGGATCTGGATCGTTCAATTTTTTTGTGCGTCTTTCCCCCCAACGTCTGGGCCTACCTTTGTAAAACCCGTTTTCTACTCGCTGCGGGCTTGGCTTTTAAAACCCCACTCCCCAGATCGGGGCTAATCAAAATTGTACCCCTGAGCGGAGAGGGGGGGGATCCATACATATTTAAAAAATGTATTCTATTTGTCTTTAGGGGCTGCCCCCTGTGTGGGTTTTGGGGCTGCCCTGGCTTTTGAAATAAACCCAGTGTTTGGGCTGGAATTCAGGGAAATAGTCAGGGGGGGACAACGGTGTGTTGACAGATGTCCCTTTCCATGTGGGGGAATGATTTTCGGGTTGTTCTACTGGAAACGCTGTGCCAGCGTTGAGGCCCATGCGGTATCTTGTGAGTTTGGCCGGCTAAGGGTTTCCCCGAACTCTCCTACTTGTAACTTTGCCCTCCCCCCGTACCCGAACGTCCTTTTGGTTCGGAGGTGGGTTTCCGGTGGCATTCGGTAAATTTCCCCTTTCTTCCGTATAATAAGTGTCCCGCGTGCACTTCGTTTGGGTTTTCAACCTGTACTCCGCCCTCTAGGCCTCCTTTCCAGTTTTTCTAGAGGGGGAGTTTTGAAAAAAATTTTACCGTATCTTAATTCCGTAAGGCCCCAAAGGGCATTCAGTACTGGTCCATTTTAAGGGGTATGGTCCTGGGGAAAATATGGGGTTTCCCGGGGAAACCTTCCGCTGTGCCTGGTGAGGGAATTTTCCCTGAGTTTCCCCCCAGAAAAACCCAGCCAGGGGGAAGGGGCCGGTGGCCACTCCCAAAAAGGGGGGGGGGATGTAATGGCTGGCTGTGCCAGGCTGAGGGTCAACGGCTGCAGCGCTGAGCACGTCCCACCCTGATACACTTGCTGCTGAAAACTCTTGAGTCAAGGGCCCCGCCACTCCTGACAGGGAGGACTTGCAACCAATGGGGGACCAGGAGGCCGCTCCAATCAGTGCAGGGGGCGGTATCCGGGGAAACCCCTTTAATCTCCCTGAAGGGGTGGGTGCTGCGCCTGTGTATTTCCCGGTACCTTTTATTTGTTTTTGTGTTTTGGGTTATCCGTATCCTGACCTCGGCCTGTTTTTTTCGATCCCGGGTTTTCTCCTGTTTTTTTACCCTTTCTCCCCTTGTTTTGACCCCGCTTGTTTACGTTTATTCCCCGGTTTTGATTTGTGGCTTTGGGCGTTCCTATTTTTATATTAACCCCCGGGCTGTTATTTCTACTTCCTCACGTCCCCGCACTTTAGCAGAGCGGGACTGTACCCAGTTTTCCGTCTGCCGCCTGGGGGAGCACGCAGTGGGAGGGACAGTGGGCTGGGTTCCAGTTAGGGGTCCTGCACTCCCTTGCTGAAGGGAAAATGATTAATGGATGGGTATGATTAGATGTCGAGAAGTGTTCCAGGGGACTCTGACAGGAATGTTTTCGACATATCAAGCCCGGACACCAATGTTCTATTAAACTCAAGGATTACAAACTTATTTTTGAAAAAAGATCAATACAAATTGTTAGCTTGGGCTACAGGGGACCCCCTCGAGGTTTCCCCCGTCTGTGGAACATTGGCCCAAACCCGGGAAATAGTTTTTTGGGAGTACCCAAATCAAAAAAAATGATTTTAAAATGCTGTTTTATATTGGACGATGGCATCCCGATAGAGAATTCTCTAAAAAAGCTGTCGTTCCCTATCAAGGGGAGTTAGTAAAATGCTTTGGGGTCCAAGGTACAAAGCCATGTGACATCTGAACAAATAATAATTCTCAAAAATTGTCCCGTGTCTTGAAGGACAGAAGTATTCTTCTTTTGGTGGTTGAAATCTAGCATGCCGCCCAAAAGGGTCCAAGAAATCATTCCGGACATGATCCGGCCGGGGGGCCCTTTTAAAGTTTTTTGAACCTTTGGGACCATATACGAAAAGGTATAGTGGATTAAATTTTGTCAAAAACTTTTTTTCTGGTTTTTGTTAATCCTTTGTCTAGGGGTTTCTTGTAAAATCTTGTTTATTTGGGCAAAACAGGTAGGTCATGTCACGGATGCCCCTAAAACCCCCTCCCGGGGCCGGGTTTGCTCCGTGCCCTGACCCGGGGGCGCCCCGTCCCCACCTGGGTCCGGGGTCTCCCCCTTTTCCTTCCCCTTTCACTTACCCCGGGCCCGCTCCCTTCCTCCCCTCTCAGTCCCTCGGGCGCGCCCGCATGGAAAATTTTTTGGGCAGTGCCCGGTAAAAGGCCTTACGGGGACTGCTCCCCATTTAGTGGCCATTCCCCGGGACCTTGGCGGTCCTTTTAGTGCTCTGCCTATCGGAAGCTTCCCGAAAGTCTTTTTCTTTTCTACCCTGTACCGAACCCCTTGTTCGTTTACTCCGAATCTCTGCCGCCGCCCGACCTGCCCGCCTGTCCCCCTCAGCCTGCCGAAGTTCTGTCCTCGCTTACCCTTAGCTGCCACCGCAAGAAAATCCCGCCAGTGGGGAAGGACCTGGTAGATTTCCCCCCGCAGCAATCCTCCCCTTTGCGGCGGGCTCTGGTGAAAAACGGGACCTACTTAGATTCCCCCTCCTAGCGTGGGTTCCACCCTCGCTTTCGGTGGGCTTCCACTTTTAGACGTTACAATCTCTTTCGAAACCGATAAACCTGGGGATCTTGTAATTGGGAGTGAGCTTCCTGCAGGTATGGTTGAAGATCCATAACTACGGGAGCTCCCCCCTTGTCCGCTTTCTTAATAATGATGTTGGTATCTTCCCTAAGTTCTTTGATAGCTAGTTGTTCCTTTCTAGTAAGATTCCTTGGAAGCAGGGGCGTAGCTATATAAGGTGCAGCGGTATAAGGTGCATCCTGAGGGGGCACAAAAGCCCCTTTGACACATAAGAAAACACCGGTATTGGAAATGGCACAAGGTAACTGGCAGGAGCCCCATTTCAATTTTTGCACCAGGGCCCAAGAACATATGATATATGTGGTGGCAGCATGAACATCCCAATGGGGACCATGGAGGTACAGCTGGCAGGGGCGTAGTTATAGGGGGTGCAGCAGTAAGCAGGGCTGCCATCAGTCATCTATTAACCGTTTCAGGGCCCCATACAGCCAAATCAAATAGGGCCCCACCCATTATTAGTTCCTATTTTTTAACATGTCCGTGGGCCCCTTTTTAATTAGGGCCCCTGACAGGAGAACTGCCTGTACTGCCCTATTGGCACCCCTGCCAGTTACCATGTGCCATTTACAATACTGGTGTCTTATTATCTGTCATTGGTGCTTTTGGGCCCCCTCAGAATGCAGGGCCCCGTAGCAGTTGCTACCGCTGCACCCCTTGTAACTACGCCCCTGCCAGTTGAACCTCCATGTTCCCCGTTGGGATGTTCTTGCTGCCACCAAATACAGGGGTACCAATAGAGCAGTACGGGCAGTACTCCAGTCAAGGGCCCTAATGTCACGGTGGAACAACATCAGCAACGCGTTAGCAATAGAATGGCAAATGGGAAGACAGAAAAGATGTCTCGAGTTGGTCAATGAGCACTGTCTGAAATTCCTGTATTCTACTGTCAATTTCTGTGGGTGGAGGGAAATTGTTCACTTTTGTCTTGTAATGTGAATCAAGGAGGGTGGCCACCCAGTAATCGCTGTTCATTTTTATTGCCTTGATGCATGGATCATGTTGCAGGTAATGTAGCATCTAAGCACTCATGTGTGAGATTCTGCCGGATCTCCCAAGCCTTGGGGTTCAAGGGACATTAGTGGGATCTTCCTCCTCCTCCTGTAGTCTGTGTTAACCTCTTACCACTGAAGGGTAATCAGTACCAGGAGTGTCCACCCTTGCCTCCTCATCCTCCTCCACTTCCTCATCCTGACCGTCACCAGAGCCCTGGATAGCATCATGCACTCTATTCTGTGACCTGAACTGCCGTCTTGCACCCGCCTTCGAACTAGAACCACCACCTAAAGAAGACCTATACAATTGTGAAACAGCCTTCTAAAGCCTCAGGCGAGTAAGGCTCTGTGTCTGCCTCCTCTTTGTCCTCCATCATTGCTGAGACCTGCTGCTGCAAAGTGTCTTACGCATGTTCCAGTAAAAATATAACCACAATGGTCATGCTGACAATGGCATCGTCGCGACTGAGCATTTTGGTGGCCTCTTCAAAACTGCCAAGGATATTGCAGAGATCCTCCACCTGTCTCCACTCTCTATGGGTCAACACCCTGAGGTCCGCACCACTGCTGGTCAGGCCATGCGACATTTCATACTGCATAATGGCATTACGCTGCTGACACAATTTCTGAAGCATGTGGAGGGTGGAATTCCAGCGTGTTGCCACATCACATCTCAGACGGTGGATGGGGAGGCCCAGATTATGCTGCAACCCCGCTAGTTGTACCAAAGCAGGTTGCAAACACCGGAAGTGTGAGCTAAGTTCTCGAGCCTTCTTTAGCAGACAGTCAAGATCCGGGTAGCGCTTGATAAATTTCTGCACAACCAGGTTCATGACGTGTGCCAGGCAAGGGATGTGCGTAAGTCTACCGATCCTAAAGGCAGCAAGGAGCTTTCTCCCGTTGTTGCATACCACTTTGCCTGGTGCCAGGTTCTTAGCACCCAGCCACTGGTCGGTCTAAGGGCGACATGTCCGAAAAGTGGCGTATCTATGCCAGTTTTAGGCGCATTAAATCAGTGTAAAGTGCGCCTAAAAGTCCGATACTTTTAGATAACTTAATGCGCCTAAAATGGCACATCGTATCAAAAAAGGGGGCATTGTATCAAAAAAGGGGACATCGTATCAAAAAAGGGGGGCATTCATCAAAAAATTTAAAGGGAAATTTATCAAAAAGGGGGATTGGGATCAAAAAAGGGGGGCACGTATCAAAAAAGGAAGGGGCCCTTTCATCAAAAAAAAAGGGAAAATTTCATCAAAAAAGGGGGCTTTTTTTTTCAAAAAAGGGGGGCCCCATTAAAAAAAAAAAGGGGGCCAAAAATTTAAAAAAAAAGGGGGGGATTGAAACAAAAAAGGGGGGCCCTTGCAAACAAAAAAGGGGGGCATTGCCAACACTCGGCCCCAATCAAAATCATTGGTAGATTTGGGATTGCTATCGAGGGGCCCTTGCCAACCCGGGGGGCATAACATAAAAAAGCCCCCTTCCCCAAAGGGGCATTTTCGGACAGGGCCCAACAGTGCACCATAAATTTTGGGCATTACAAAGGGTCATTTCCCGGGGAAAAAGCGCCTTGGTTGGGGTGTACGCAGGGCTTGTTTTCAACCCAAAAAATGGCGTAAAAGGGGTTTGCCGCAAAAAAAAAACAAAAAAAAAGGGGGTGGCGTGGTTTGGGGAATTGGGGCCCTAAAGGGGAGGCCACCCCCAGACCTTTAAACCGGGCTCAAAACAAAATTTAATTTTTAGAACAACCCGGTTACTCTTGGCAGTAATTTCTTTCCCTCAGGTTGGGGGGTCTGGACTCTGACTAGAGAAAGGGCAAAAATTTTCCAAAAAAAAGGTTCGCTCATTAGCCCAAATTTCCCGACAAAAAAAACTTCCCGTCAGAATTAAATTCGGGACGAATCACATTAAAAAAAAGCTATTTTTCCCGGCTGCACAAAAGCCGCAGGGTGCTTTTAGAACGTTTTTGGCCATTTCCTTTAAAAATTTAGGGGAAACTTTTTTGGTCTTCCTACAATGTTGGGGTTTTTGTATGACACGCCATGACTGCCGCCCCTCCCTTTTAAAACGCTTACTTTAAAAAAATTCCCCCGGGGACTTAAGAGGGCAAAAAATTTACCAAAAAAAAATCAACGGGAATGTTTTCCCGATAAAAGTTTATGCCCGGGGGAAAGCATGAGTGAGGCTAAAGGGGCAAAAATTTGTGGGAAAAATGGGGGAGGGGACGGCACAGCCACAGCAGGGAGAGGCAGAAAAGTGGCCCCAAAGCAAATTTTGGGGTTTGGGAAAAAAAAAGGGGTAGGCCCCCAAAAAGGGGCACAATGGGCAAAAGTGTGGAGTTTGATGGCATCAACAGCAGCAGCACAAGAGGGAAGAAATTTGGGACAATGAAATTCTTAAAGGGGGCAAAAAAGAAATTTGTCCACAGAGGGCCAATGACAGAGAGGGGGGTGACGGGGGAGGGGCAGGGGGGGAAAAGGGGGACGGGGGGTGGAACCAATGACATTTTTTTGAGGGGGGAAAAAAACGGGAGGGGCCACAGAGTGGCACAATGCGAGAGTGGAGGTGAGGCGGCAGGACCCAACACATAAAAGGTCAGAGAGGGCACAATGAAAAATTTCGGGGGTGGAAAAACGGAGTAGGCCACAATGGCACAATCACAGAAAAGGGAGGTACAGCACAGCGCATGGGGGTCAGACAGTGCACAGTGACTTTCGGAGGGGGCAAAAACTGGAGAGCCACAGAGGGCACATGACAGAGGGGAGGTGACGGGGGCAGCAGCATGAGGTAGGGGGTGGCACAATGACACAGTTGGGGGCACGGCACGCCACACAGAAACAGCATGGGGTCAAAAAAGGGGGGACAATGAAAGTGTGGGGTGGGGGGCAATACCACCCCGGAAAAGATAGTTGGGGCAGAGGAGAAACTGTCAGCAGAAGTGTGGCATCAGGCGGGTGGCGACTCAAATGTGGCTGAGGCAGGTAGTTTGAACCCCGACTCTTTCACATTTGGGGTGGGCTCATGGTGAGTACGACCCTAAGGCATTGGTGGGGGAAAATCCTGGCCGATCCAAAAGCCTGATCATCTTTACAAAGGGCAAACGTTTAAAATTTCCCGGGGCAAGCGGTTCTCCGGGGTACGATGGCCCCCGCCAAAAAAACCCTGCTCTGATCCACAAAAAGGCCGGGCGGAAACTTCCCACTGCAAACTCGGCAATTGCGGCCCCACAACCAGTTTGGTGCCCAGTAGTCCACGGGTCTTCAAAATGGGGTGGCAGAGTGCTGTCCCCGTAGGCCCCCATGTTGGTTCAGGGTCTGCCCAGGGCCCTATGCTCTGGGGACTCCCTCCTAAGGCGGGTGAAAAAAACTGCTAACAGTGACTCAGACTTTGGTTGCGCTGATGGAGCTGGTACTGCTCCCACCCCCCACCTTCCCCCCGCACCGCGCAGTAGTACGGAGGTTTTTAAAACACCCCCGGGCGACCTTCAGAGGAGGGAGATGCCGCACATAGGAGCGGGGGAACTGATAGGGGGGTTCCCCATAGTATTTTAGTTTGTCCTCCCTCTCAATAGGGAAAAAAGGCCCCATTTTGGACCAGTACGAGGGGCCAATAGGGTTGGAGAGCCAAAGTTATCCCTCGCCGGATCTGACTATTCGGCTGTCACTACCAGGCAAATAGCATGCTGGGGCCATCTGCACAAGTGACCAAAGGGTCCCTGCCTCCATCTTACTGCATATGCCAGGTGCTTTCGGGTCATCTGCCTTGTTTCCTCATCTCCACTCCTCCTCCAGCGCTCCTGCTCCCCCTCTTGTCACCGGGGTAGAAAATCCACTCTTTTCACCAAAAAATGCCTCTCCAAGCCCTCCTCCTCCTCCTCCATTTCAGTCCCCACGGATCAGTGGCCACGAATATAGTCGCCACGTCTCCAGCCCCCCTGCCCAGACGATTTTTCAGCTCTTTTTCCGGACATGAAGCAGGGGAAGGGACGTTATTCCCCCCTGTGTCCTGGCCTGACAAAATAACGTGGCCTCCTCGAATGGCCTAACAGGTTCACGCTGAGCTGCCAGGGCGGGACATCAAATAACACAGGGGAGTACTCCTGCCCGCCTGGATCATAAAAAAAAATGTTAAGGGCCTTTCTCTTTCATACACCCGGCCCAAAAAATGTGCAGGGGGGAATTTCCAACGGGTGGAAACTCGCATTCGGGTGTTTGGGGGGCCGTCTGGCCCCCACTCGGGGGGGTGTTTTCCGGTTTTTGTAGGGAATGGAGAAGTGCAGGGACAGTTTCCTGGCCATTTCGAATCTTCTGAAGATGGGGTGGAACTTAGGAATTTTCACAACCAGATTGAACCATGCGCCATACACGGCGCATGGACCATCCCTCCTCGGTGCAGCGCGAAACCATGTTCCTCCCATTTCCTCCCATGGTTCCGATTTGCAATTGGCACGGAGAAACCACACATCGATTTCTTGCTGATGAGGGACATTCCCTCCCCTGGGACTTCGTTCGCCGGGGCAAGCCGGTGTGGAACGCGTGCCAGCTGTGCCCTCAATGGGGTAGATGGAGCATACTTGTGGAGGTGAGAGGGTGGGGTGGTGGGGGAAGAGGAGGCGGACATTGGCGAGGAGCCCAGTTTGCAACGTGGAGGAGAAAGCGGCGTTCCCCCGTCCAAATTGTTTGGTGTGCCTTGGGGTGGAACACTTTCACCCCGGGGGCCGTAAAGGACATGTACTGGCCCTGCCGTATTACAGCTCCAGACGCCGCCCGCGTGCACCTTTGGGAAAAAACCGATAAGCCAGGAAGGCCCCCCTTCTGTTTACATATTTTTTAAGTGGTTTGGGACCCCGCCTTTTTGGAAAAAATTTCGGCTTGGAACTCTCCACTCGGCTCGGCACAAGCCATTAGTTTTCTGAACGGTGCGAGTCCACCATTTGGAAAGGGGGGGACTGCGCACCAACAACTTGGAACGGGGCACGGGCACTTTTGCACCTTGGATGGTTGGAAGCATGCTGTTTTTCCTTTTGCAATCGCCTCGCTGAAAGACTGCGGGGGCCAAAATAGGGGGACAGGGGCATTTGGCCGGGAGATGATGTCAAAGAGAAACAGCCCCTTTTGCAGAGGTGGTGGAGCCTTGACGGCTGCAAGGCAAAGCCCCATGGGCGCTACCCGTTTTGCGCGGCGGCAGGATGGACCACCCATCGAAAACGTTTTTGGGCCCCCCGATGGTCGCTGCATGGTTTTTAGCAGGGCCGGGGCCAATTTTGCTCCCTGGCCCCCGCTTACTTTTGCCCACAGATCTACAAAACCTAATCTCTCCTCCGATTCTTAGCAAAGAACTGCCAAACCCCCCAGTATCGGATTTTACCGCCAACGCCCGCACTGAGGACTCGCCGCCGCTGCCTGCTGGCCCCCGTGCTGGTACTTTTTGGACCCGGAAATGGGTTTTTTTTCCCCGTGCCCGCTTTGGCTCCCCCACCTCACATGCGCTATCCCGCTGACTCATGCCCCCAACCCATTGCTGGCTGCGCTGTGCCTGATGGGAAGCTGACGCCCTCTTCTCCCTGACATGAAGAAGCCCTTGCCTCCCCGGCTCCCCAAGTGCGGTTGGCCAATCATCATTATTTTTGTTTCATGTCATGTGGTCCTCATCACCGGCTTGGTATGCAGAGGGTGACCCCCCAAACATACCTCCCATGGGGCCCCTCTCAAAATCTAACCTTTCCCCTACTGCAAGAAGCAGGGGTATTTGGCCCCCCTTTCTTAAAAGCCAAGTAGCTGTGACGCCCTCCCAAATTGTTCATCCTCGGAATAGTGGCGCTGAGCCCAGACCACTAGTAATCTCTGGTGATGGAACCGGGATGAACAGGGGGGGTTGAGGACGGTGGGGGGCCCCCCCTTGGGCCATGCCAAAAAAGGGTTTGTCTGACGTTCCACCGCTTTTGGGGCTGGGGTTGTAAAGATGTCATCTGGGGGGAAGTGGAAAACCTGTCAACCAATCAAGAACCAGGGTTTTCTGAACAACACATCCCCCGCTAGATACAGGGCAGTTGGGGCCCTTTTCCTGAGGACCCCTGCTGCGACGTCCCCTTTGGGCTGTGCGCGACTGGGCCTGCTACAGAAATTTTTGTGCCTCTGCCCTGCAGGTGAAGGCCTGAACCTCTCTGTCTGACATATTGTTTGTTCAAAATGTACAACACTGTTTATAAAGATATCGTATATGAAAATAAAAAACCCCCTGTATTTGACTCCAATAAACCCCACTAAGAATTTGGGGAAACCCCCTTGGATATAAATTGCGCTCCACAAATGGCCAGGAAAAATTATTTAGTGCCGTTAAAAACCTGTGTATTTAACAAATATAAAAGCACAAACAGGCTTAATAACCCCTTGGGATATGAATTAGCTACAGAAAATTTTTTCTGTGGGGGGAAAAACAAAGTTTTTTTACTGATACAATGGGAAAACAATGCTTAATTAACCCCGGATGTAAATTGCGCAAAGAAAAGAGCAACCAAAAATACGGCTTTTGTAGGTGTTCAATGCGTGTTTCTACGTAAAAAAAAAGTAAAAAATTTAAATTAACCTTTTTTGGAATTATGATACAGGGGAAAAAAACTTTTTTGGGGGTGAAAAAAAACGTTTTTTTTTTAGTCACCCAGCAGCAGAACAAGTTAATTAACCCCTGGATGTAAATTGCGCAAAAGAATTGAGCAGCCCAAAAAAGAAGTGGGATTTAATTGTAAAAAGCTGTTTTCTTTAAATGAATACAACAGGAACAGGGTTAGATCACCCTTGGATATTCAATGTGATGTGAGCAGATACATTAAAATGTATATGCAGCTGCACTGGACACCACTGGACTTCAGATCCAATACCCCACAAAATCAGAAATAGAACTTTAAAGGGGAAAGCAGTCTCTGAGACAAGAGGGAGGCCCAACCCCAAAAATCGCTGTATAAAAATGAGTTCTTTAGTATCAGCTATCATAAGCAGCCGGGGCCCAGCACCTTCCCTAATCAGTACAGTGAGAGGGGTATTGAGCTCCCAGCGTCGCGCCCGGACTTATATAGTGCGGTGACTCACAGAATTCCCGCCGGTCTCTGATTGACTTCATCTCTGTACATGTCAAGCGGCTATGCCCTTCTTCCTCCCGAGTTCTTTGCCCCATGTAACGCCATTTGCTCGCAGTCATTTTATCAATCAAAAGCACACTTAGTTCACACGAAGTACCCCAAACTTCGACTTCGTTCAGAATCGATGTTTTCCTGAAATTCTAAACGAATTCCACTTCTCTACTCTGCACCATCCCAGCAGTGTGGAAGAATGTCGTCCGAGACCCATCACCAAAGGTACTGTCATCCAACAAGCTCACCAAGTGAGTAGTAAGTGAGAAGTAATGCCCTTGACCATGCTTACTAGTCCATGTGTCTGTAGTGAGATGGACATTGTTGGCTACAGATGCAGCCAATGCACTGGAGATCTTTTCTACAACGTGGCGGGAAAGGGCAGGGACAGCTTTTCTGGCGAAGAATGCATGTTCGGCATCTGATATTGGGGACATGCCAGGGCTATGACGTGGCGGAATCCATCTGTGCCCACCGGGTGGAAAGGCAACATTTCCAAGGCCAAGAGCCTGGCAATGCCGTCATTCAGACTTTTGACTTTGGAATGGTTGGGGTAAAACCGTTTCTTATGCTCCCACAAATGGTACACAGAAAGATGGCTGCCAGACTGGCTACTGTACGGCATGCAACTCACACTGGGGGAAGGTGTAGGCTGAGTTGCTGGTGTTGGGAATCGGCCTAAAGTATCTGGGACTGGGGATGGTCCTTGCTCATGCTGCTCCAGCGCATCGGCAGCAGAAGACCGCTTGGGCTTGGAGGTGGCGGAGTAGGCAGAAGATGTCACTGTGGTTGGAAGCCCAGGACCTGTGTGGCCTTTTTTCTCCAAGCGAATCTTCCACAGCAATTCATGCTTTTACATGACTGTGCCTGTTCATGCTTGTGGTGCCTCAACTCTTTTCATGCTTCCCTCTAATGACACGTTGAAGGCAAATCCGGTATATGACATCAGTTGGCGAATCTGAGGCTTGAGCGAAAAAGGCCCAGGCTTCACAGGTCCTGGACCTCTTGGACTGTGAAGACCTAGTAATGGTGTTCCCGCTGCCACCACTGACTATGGCTGGCGGAGTAATGTCAGTGGAGTTGTGCGACCGCCCTCTCCCTTTCTGAGGCCGGACCCGCACTGACACTACCCCATCATCCTCCTCCGCCACTGATAAAGCGCTTGCCAGCTGCTGCTCACCATGTTGGATCCGCAATGTCATCATCATCACAGGTGACTTCCTCTTCCTCACAGTCTACATCCTCAAGCCGCAGGCTAGGAGCCACAGGCACTGCGAGGCATTGCTGACTGCTCTTTATTTCTGCCGACAGACCAGCTTCGTTCTCCTCCTCTGAGGGCATCAGCGATTGAGCGTCAGAGCAGACAAAATCATCCTCTTTGGCCTCTGGATGTTTTGAAATGCCTTCTGACCTCGACTGCATTGTGTCATCAAAGAGCGCTTCAGAATATGGATTATCTGGAGCGGTCTGTATATTGGGTTGTGACATTCGGCCCAGTTTCGCTTCAGGTTGGACTGATGATGATGATGACATTTGTGGCCGTGACTGAGAGGAAGAGGAGGTAAAACAGCTAGATGCCGGGTATGTTAACCACTGAAGAACAGATTGGCGACGCTGTTCAGTAATGAGACGCACAGGGAACCGAGCAAGCGATGACAGGCTTGATGGTCCTGTGACTGATGATGTGCTCGCGTGTGTGTTGTCTGGAGTACAGGAAGGAGTTCCTTGTCTTGTACCTCTAGCTCCCCATCCTACGTCCCTTCTTGCTCGCTTACCACCTCTAGTTCTCTCAATGTTCAAAAGCTAAATATTAAAATGCTAAAGATTTGGTAACAGTGTGTTATGCAGTAACTGAACCCCCCAAACTGCAGAAATGAACTTTTGGGCACTCAAAATAATTTTCTACAAGCAACCACTATTTCAAATAGATTTCTTTCTGTAGGATATTTAGTAACTGTGTGTTATTCAGCAACTGAATCCCCAAAACTGCAGAGATGAACTTTAGGCACTGAGTATGATTGTATGAGTATGATCTTTATAAGAGTTAAGCGTTACGTGAGCCTACAAATGCTGCCAAAGAACAGCTTCTGGAGGTGGGAAAGATGCAGCCAGCAATACAAAACTCCCTCACTATTGCTGTCTATGATTAACTAAGCTTGCTATACAACCTTCAAACTAAACTAAAGAGCGGCTTTTCCTGTTGATAATAAGCAAATCTGGTGCCTGCATGCAAGCAAGCATACGGAGAGCAGTCTGTACAGTACAGAGGTTGAGCTGAAAATGGCATTCAGAACACAAAATGGTGAAATATATATAACATGGTCATGTGATTTTAACAGCCAGTGAGAATCCTACACCTCAGCAATGATGTTTTTGACACTTCTCTGTGCTCTGCACTGATTGGATGGCCACCAAAAGTGCAGGAAGCAGCTAAAAATGAAACTAAAACTAGCGTGTCGAATGCACATGTCGAATGCCAACTTTATGCGAACGAACCATAAAAAACTTGGTTCGGTTCCTGTTCTAAAAAATCAAGAAGTTCGACCTGAACTTAACTTTTCATGAACGGTTCAATCAACAATAATAATAATTTTTCTGTCAAAAACTCTAGAATCCTTCAGAAACCTGATAGATCTCATTATAGAACAATGGTATTTGGCAAGATTAATTAGGATAAGTTCAAAAAGTAATTCACAGGTAATTGATAGTCTAATATAAGTACACGAAAAAAATATATTTACAGAAAATAGCAAATGTCCCTTAAAACTTAACATTTAATAGGATTACTTAAAAAAAACAATACCCAAAACAATGTAATATAAGTCACACAGTATATTTATATCACTCACCCTACCATTGTCCAAACCGGTTAAGACGGTATAGAGGGCATATCAGAGAAAATCACTGTGTCCTATCGGATCCAATAGTGGCCAAAATAGATATAAGGCAGGTGATAAAACAGCAGAGAAAAAATATTGTAGAGGTATATATACCAAATGCTTAGCTGAAAAACTTGAACAGTCTTGAACAGTATCCTTATCAATGACCCTCTGCAGGGAACCCGCCCCGAAAGGGACGCCCCCTCAAGATAGCCATGAAGTGCCCTAAAGTAGCCCTTAAAATTATTATATTTCCTTCTCTAGCCCAAACACATTTTTACGCGGGCAAATAAAGCAATAACAAAGGGTATGTTCACACGGCGTATTGCGGCGTGTATTGCACGCTGGACAGCACATACTTCTAAAGTGCGGGGGGAGGGGCGGCCCCACTCACTTTAATCATCCCCAGCAGAGTAAACACCTGGAAGAAGTTCAATACGCGTCAGGGAAGACAGGCGTAATTCATAGCTCTCTGTGAGAGCCATTCATTACCGTAATTGCGGGGCGCATTTCAGGCATATTGAAGTGCAATACGTGCTGAAATACACCCCATGTGAACAAAACAATAAATAAAGAAAATAAACAAAAATGGTAACAGGAATGTATAAACCATGGGTGAGGATGTTTGACATTGAGCAGTATATTTGTTATATTTTTTATGGAATCCTATTAAATGTTAAGTTTTAGGGGACATCTGCTAGTCCCTGTGAATATATCAGTTCAAAAAGTCCATCATACTGGAATTACTTTTACTGTTAAAAGCAGTCTTGTCTTGCTAGGGCTGATAGCTGATGCCTGCGTAATCTGTAGTCAAGCAAATGAATGGGAACTTTTTCAAATCTTAATAGACCTTCTGCTATATGTTTATATTAGTGAATTATGTACAGACAAAACCCTGTAATGATGGACCTGCAAAATGTATTCTGAAGGAGATGCTTCTGTCATGAAGATTTGTATGTTTTCAGGCAGTGAGAAAGAGTCTTCATATAGCTATACTAGTAATGGTTCTGTAATGGCTGTTTATCATGAAATAGAGCTAAATACCCACAGCTCACGTCATTAAATGCAGTAAAAAAACATTAACATAGATAGAAACTATTGGCTAATGAATATTAGAAGCATTTATTATCCTAAAGTATTTATTATCCTAAACTTTCATTCTACTTGTGTGGAAACCTATTGTGTAGATCTGCATTAAAAACCATTTTGAAACAAAACATTTTATGTATAGAATACGAAACCTTTCAGAAAACAATGCAAGAATAAAATGGTCATAATTTCCTAAATGTTAAGCCCCAGGGCTCATTTTAGCAGTTTTTAAGTAGATATAAAAAATATTCTGTTATACTGTAATGAATTTTTTTGCATTTTCTAAATTTGGTAGCTTATTTTGACACCTATTTACATGTTAATATCTACACAGTCTATTTCCTTATTGTAAGATTTGCTGGATAATTGTTTATCATGTAACTAACAAACATTAAAGCTCTGTAGCCTTCTGCCTCTCTGTTTTCACTCTTCTGTTAGCAAGTCCTTGTAACAGACTCAGCTAGGAATAGCAGAACTGATATGCCATTCATTGCTACAGAACCACCCACAGGGTGAACAGGAATTGAGAGCCTGAAACTGGCTGTGGCTTTGTAAAACAGCATAGTGAGAAAACCCCTTTCATAGAGGAACCTTGCATACAAGGTTGAAAAACTTCATAAATACATTCATTGACTTATTTTGTGCTGAGTTGCTGCCTGTAATATTGGGTGGACCTACATTCACAATTCTACAGGCTTGTGAGCTGAAATCACCCAGCATTTCATTCTGACTCAGGATTCAGTTTTCGTCTTGGTAATTTTTTTGTCTGTGCTAACAAGAAAATTGTTGGACATTGCCATAAGTGGCCCCGCGAACCACACGGCGGTCCCCGGGCGCACTCGTAACTCGGCAGTGTCCCTGCCAGACATGGGTGTCACTGCATCCCAAATTATAAGCTGCAGGCACACTCATGCTCCTTCTCCTAACTCACCTCCCTACCCTCCCTAGGCTCCTGCTTGTCTGTGCATCTCAGCATCCTGGCTCAGTGAAACTTAAAGGGCCAGTGCGCTGATAATTGGCTAATGTCTGGACCCTGATCCTATATCCTCTGGTCATTTCCTGTCAGATCTATTGTGCCCCACACCATAGAAAAGTGTTTCATTGTGTTCCTGTCCTGCAGTTTATTTGACCCTTGCTTCCGTCCACTGACCATGTTTGCCTGCTGCCTGTCTTGACCTTTCTGCCTGTCCAAGACTACGAGTTTGCCTGCCAATTCAGTACCACGCTAGACCCTGGAAACCTCTAACAGTAAGGATATCCAAAGATGGCTATGGGGCTCCCATTTGTGCAACCAGCTTCATTCTTGTCTTGTATCGCCATATAGTAGGTCGGCACACACCCAGAATAGAAAGGCAAATAGGGGTATACATACCTTTTATGTAGGTTTACCCAATTAGGCAGGTAGGTATATAGGTCCCCTCATATTTAGGTGGGTAGGTATTTAAGTTCCCCTTTAGGTAGAAAGGTATACAGGCCTTCCAGAAGATATGTAGGTATATCGGCCTCCCATTAAGTAGGTAGGTAGTGATAATGACCCACCATTTAACAGAATGACATATAAGCCTTCCATTAAGTAGGTATATAAGATTACTGTAAGTAGGCATAGAGGTGCCCCATTAAGTAGGTAGGTAGTAATACTGCCCCACGTTATGCATGTATATAGGCCCCCATTAGGTAGTTATGTAGACCTCAAGTAGGTAGGTACACTACTACTGTAAGTAAATATAGAGCCCACTGTAAGTGAACATAGAGGCCCCCTGTAGGTAGGTATATATGCCCCCTTTAGGTATATAGGTAGGTATATATGCCCCCTGTAGGTAAATAGATATGTATACACTCCCTATAGGTAGATAGGTAGCTATGTTCCCTCCTATAGGTAAATTGGTAGATATATGTGCCCCTGTAGGTAGATAGGTAGGTATACAGCCTCTGTAGATAGATTGGTAGTGTAATAGAAAAGTGTGCTATGTTTAATCCAGTAACTACAAATTGGTTTACTCAAGTATGATAAATTCCAGTCAGAAACCACTAGACCTGGTTTATTGAGGGCGAGGGTAACAGGTTTTTTCCAAGTGAGACTTTTGACATGGAACCTGGAGTTTTATCTACTTCAAAGGGCGGATAGTAGAGAATTTGTCCACCCAACCTTGACATCCCCTAACCAGATTATAATGGATCAAACAAGCTCAGGGACAACAGGGACAACAAATTACCGAGTTTTCATACTACAAAATATGGTTGCAACCAAGATAAAACTTGTTGTGTGGGGTTCCGCCATCATCTGAGCTGTGTTACAATTCCTTTCCTGCCCCAAGGAACAGAAAATTATCTAAATTGTGTTAGTTGTTTTCTGTAATTTCTCCCTTCTATTTTAAACCGCCATCTTATTTTATCTTTGTATTTTTGTAAGCACTGTGTCTTTTGTCTATTAAAGCTTAAAACTTTAATAAGTTTGGTCCTTGTATGTGCTAAGAATCCATAGTCTTTGGTTAGAGTGTTTTAACCCCGTGAGTGCCAGTGAGTGGTGCTTTTGGGTGATGGAGATGTGTTCCCTCTGATTTTTTTGAGAAAAGTAGTGGCAACCTGTATTATGTGGTGCATGGACTGTGTTGGGGGGTGATTTATGCTCAATTTGCCACCTGTGTGGAAGGTGTGTGCAAAATGAGTGAATAGGGATAAATTAACCCCCATGCAGGAGCATCCATGTCACGTGCTGGTAAGTGTGTAGGTGACGGGTAAGTATAGATCCTTTGTAAATGGTAGGTGTGAGGAAAATAGGCCTTTGGGGTCAGACATTAATTCCAGTTTGTGTAATTGTGTTGTATATTAATATTATATGTACTGTGTTTCAGTCATTGTTCATGTCTTTTTATGAAACTCCTGCTGTCCTTGATTCCAGGGCACTTAGCATGCGCAGTCCTGATGAGTCTTTTTGTCAACTATGCAAAGTAACAGGGAGATTCTAATTAGGACAGGTGGGAGAAAAAAAACGCTCATACCAGAGTGTATGTTTCCAGGGACGCAAGCATTTATGGGCAGCTGAAGTACATGCTAAGAAGACAATAGAAAACATTATACATCAAACAAAACCTGGTCATAATCCATGTTTTCCATAACTCCGTTATGAGATTCTGGCCCAGAAACCCAGCCACACCTCCTGCCTCGTGCATGAAAATTGCAGGCTTTAGGGAACCACGGAAAGGAAATTGGCTCAAATCATGAATCTATCAAATTCATACTTGGTATGCATGGGTAGCTAAATTCATGTGGGGGAATTTGTTGGTCATGTCATCTGGCTAAAAAACTTTCAGAAAAGAATACAAATAGGGCCCTACTAAAACATAAATTTTAATAAATACTACTTAAAAAAATCCTATATAATAAACTATTTATAATAATTACATACAAACTCTATAGTCTCAGCATTTTCTACAAAGCGATTTTTTAACATTCAGAGAGACATAATGCATAGACCCATAAATATTAAGGGATACTGGTGTATTGTTACTCACGGTTAGTAGATTCAAAGCAATTTCTCACACCATCCAACGATCACAGAATCCAATTTATGATATCAGAATGTCCCTATAAAGAGACCCTATGCTCTCACCTCATATAGGACAGAGTCTACGTCCCAAGAAGGACGGCCCCATCCTTTGGTGGCTATCCCTATGCTGAATATAACTATAGAGACAAAAAACCTCAACAAGGTAATTTAGAAGGCACAGAGCCACATCCCGACGTGTTTCTTCCCCTATTCAGATTCACAGGGGTTCCTCAGGGGATAAGTAAGGTGGTTATACCAAAAGATATATAGTGAGGTTTAGATATGCGACCTTACACTCCCCAATCATGATGCATTGATGAAGCTGACGCGTTTCCCCCCTATTCAGATTCACAGGGGTTCCTCACGGGATAAGTAAGGTGGTTATACCAAAAGATATATAGTGAGGTTTAGATATGCGTCCTAACACTCCCCAATCATGATGCATTGGTGAAGCGACACATACTCAGATGTAACGCCCTTAAAAAGGCTCTCACCCCCCCCCCCCCTTCGGTGTTACTTACCAATAGGTAGCTTCTCATAATGATTATATTCATCATGGTGCCGTTAGATTGCGGACCGGCGTGCATAGATATCTTCTGCGGCGGTGCGCCGCAATAGGAAGTACGTGATCACACTTCCGCCCTCCATTAACAAAGTTAGATCGCAAGTGCGCACGCGTCTGCCAACCACCAGCGGAGGTACATAGTCACATTTCTGCCCTCCGTTCACAGCATTAATCGGTCTTGCATATGCGCCGGCCAGCTAGTCCCTTTTATTACAATAACAGTAACAATCTATTAGCAACAAGATGTATATATATTAGATGCTGTACTTGTTACACTTATCTCTACAGGATATAACTCATTACACATCATAAAACTATAGTGTTGCTTAATAGTACCTATATTATTAAAAAGATTTTTTCTATTTTTTTATTAAATAGTTTTTTTATTTATTCAAATTATTAGTATAAATGATGAATGATTATTTGCTACCAATAAGGCAGTTTCACCATGAGATAGGAGTAATACAAATTTCTAAATCATGATGAAAAATATAACGATATTTGATCCTAGACAAGTTAAAGCTACCTCGCTTATATATCTCCGAGAGGAATTTATCCCATTCAAATAGTATATAATCTTAAATAAAGCATCCAAAATAGAGTGTCTCATTTAGACCCCTAGGCTGGACAGTATCCAGCCTAAAGGTCCATTCAGTTTCTTTCCTCAGAAGTTTTTTGTCAAGATACCCCTTTCTCATCGACTGATTTTTTCAATGACCGACACTTTGATATCAGAGTAAATCCCATTATGTTTTGATCAAATACGTTGGGACAGGGGAGTTTCCCGATGATTCCTAATGTCCCCCAGGTGTTCTCCAAATCTCCTTTTGAGGGGTCTTACCAACATATTGAAGGTTACATGAACATGTAATTAAATAGACCATCCCCTCTGAGTCACAGTTGACAAATTCTTGAACATCATAATCTTTTCCTGTTACTGTACTCCTGAAGGTCTTTGATTGAGTGGCAAAAGGACAATACATACACCTGCCACACCTAAACATACCTATTGGTTTACGTTCCAGCCAGGATCCTGTTCTCCTAGAAGGGACATAATGACTGTGAACGAGTCTGTCCCTCAAGGACTGTCCTCGTCTGTATGTCACCAAAGGACGTTCTGCTAAGACCTCTTGTAAATCTACATCACATCTCAGTACTCCCCAATGTCTCTTCAATATTTTTATCACTTCCCTAGAGGTATCATCATGTGTCCCTATAATCCTGAATTTCTCTTCACCAGATGCCCTTTTCCTCGAGGTTAACAATTCAGTCCGATTACGTATTACTGCATGGTTAAAGGCCAACTGTAATACTGGTAGTGGGTATCTCCCCTCCATAAATCTATCACAAAGCTCCCTCGACTGTCTATAGAAGTTCTCAATTTGGGAGTACTTCCTTCTTATTCTTAGATATTGACCCCTATGGATACCTCGTTTTAGACTCGTGGGATGATGGCTTTCCCACCTAAACAGATTATTAGTTGCTGTGGGTTTTCTATATGTTTCTGTTTGCAGTTGACCCAATGAATCCTTCCATATTCTTAAATCCAAAAAGGACAATTCTCTCGTTAATTTCACTTGTAAAGTGTAGACCTATCTGATTGTTATTCAAGGCACTGACAAAATCATTAAATGATTCATTTGACCCTTGCCACAAAATAAGAACATCATCTATAAAACGCTCCTAGAACAATATATGGATGTAAATTCATTCCCTTCCTCCTCGAACACCAGTGTCTCCTCCCACCAGCCCAGGAACAAATTAGCATATGTGGGAGCACAAGGGCTCCCCATTGCTATGCCCCTGAGCTGGTGGTAGAGCCTGGGTCCGAAGAGGAAGAAATTGTGAGCCAAGGTAAACTCTAAGAGTTTTAGAACAAATATGTTATGATTCCTATATTGTATTCCCCTTGTTCTCAGAAAATGTTCAGTGGCTTTTAGGCCTAGTTCATGGTGTATGCTACTGTATAAGTCCTCTACGTCTATAGAAGCTAGCTTAACATCTGCATCTACACTAATGCCCTCCAGTCTCTTCAATAGATCAGAACTGTCCCTTATGTACGAGGGTAATGCTGTTACAAACTCCCTTAAAACTTTATCCAGATATACCCCCGATATTTTGGGTGAGGGAGTCAATCCCTGAGACTATGGGACATCGATTTAGGGGGGATAACCCTTTATGGACCTTAGGCAACAAATAGAAGGTTGCAGTTTGGGGTTTTTTTGGTAGGAGGAATTGAGACTCGTTTTTAGAAATTAGCCCTAAATCTAAGGCTTCCACACCATATTCCTCCAACTCTTTCAAGTACAATTCAGTCTGATCCCTCTTAAGGACAGCATAGTTCTCTCTATCATTCAAAAGATCCTGACACATTTTTACATATTGATCTTGGTCCATTATTACCAAGTTCCCCCCTTTGTCAGAGGGCTTGACACAATGTCTGTGTCCTTTTTAAGTCTCAGCAATGCCTTCATCTCCCCTGGATTCAAATTCCTTTTAATTGACTGAAAGCCCCCCATGAGATCTTCTTTCCAGATTTTCCAGCTCTTTCTCCACTAAACCCAGAAAGATATCAATCTCCCGTGTATGATTGGAAGGAGGCATCCTATTGCTCCTCACCTTGAGGTCTGTGTAGGCCTGCACGTCCCTCACACCCTCATTTTCTTCTAGCAATCCTGCTAGAGTCCTAACCCCTTCCAAATCCGATCCTTCAATGCCCAAAGTTTCACATAGACGTTTTTCCTCCTTTTTAAAATGTTTATACCATTTCAACTTCCTTGTAAATAAGTTCAAGTCCTTAACCCACTCAAAACGTTTGAATCTATTAATGGGCACAAACGATAGGTCCTTAAGTAATACACTCTCTTCTTCAACAGTCAATATCCGTTGAGACAGGTTAATGATCTGATTCCTATTCTTTGGGATTACTGTTATTTCCTCTTTCCTCCCCCCTTCCTTGCTTTCCCCACCGATGTCTCGGGGACCCCTGACTCTTCTCCAAAAAAGGAGGAGATCGTGGAGTTACTAAGGGAAGAGACGAGGAAGAAGATGAGGAGGAGGCCATAGGTCCTTCCATATTTCCTCGATTTCCATTTGTTGCTGCCACATGCATTAATGGAAATTTCTCTCTCCATTGAGGTCCTCCCTTTCTTGATGGATACCACCTCCTATTGGGTTGATATCCCTGCCTTTCTCAAAAAGATCTTCCTTTCCTTGCCTCAAAACGTCTCCCCTCTCGATCACTGTTCTCCGGATTAGAAGAGGATATGTCCGTATCCGTTTGATCTCTCTCACCCAAAAAATGAAAAGGCCTTACGTTCCTAAAACTCATTCAAATGAATTGTTGATGTTTCCTATATTTAATCGAGTTCTGATAGTTCTCAATTGCGTTTTGTAAAAAATTATCTCGCCTACCAAAATCAGGATCACTCTTAAATCTTAGAGTTTTTTTCAATCAGTTCATTTAAGTGTTTAGATGTTTTCTCTAAGGTTTTCATTTCCTTATCTAAAAGAATCTTCATTAGTCGTAGAGAGCTCTCAATTAGCTCCTGTTCCCATTTTTGAATCACCTCAGGGGATCTCGAACGATTTGCTGGGCTTACATTAATTCTCAGCCCTTTTGGTATAATCCTTGCTTTAATATACTGTAGTTCTTGAGACTCTGGGTTTCCCACCATGATTTAATATTGTCCCAATAACCAACATATAGCTCATTAAAGACATTCTTTAAGTCAAGACTTTCAATATCCTTATTACTCTCAATCGTTGAGAACACTCTATTGGCCTCAATCAGCCATCTCTCTCTTTGAATAGGAGTACTCAGAAATCCCTCCAAAAGAAATTTCAAATTAAACAAAATCACAGACTGTCCCAATAGTAGTGGGGACTCACCAAAAGCCCAGCTCAAAAAAACTCACAGAAAAGAACACAAATAGGGCCCTACTAAAACATAACTTTTAATAAATACTGCTTAAAAAATTCCTATATAATAAACTATTTATAATAATTACATACAAACTCTATAGTCTCAGCATTTTCTACAAAGCGTTTTTTTAACCTTCAGAGGGACATAATGCATAGACCCATAAATATTAAGGGATACTGGTGTATCGTTACTCACGGCTAGTAGATTCAAAGGAGCGATTTCTCACACCATCCAACGATCACAGAATCCAATTTATGATATCAGAATGTCCATATAAAGAGTCCCTATGCTTTCACCTCATATAGGACAGAGTATACGTCCCAAGAAGGATGGCCCCATCCTTTGGTGGCTATACCTATGCTGAATATAACTATAGAGACAAAAAACCTCAAAAAGGTAATTTAGAAGGCATAGAGCCACATCCCGATGCGTTTCCCCCCTATCCAGATTCACAGGGGTTCCTCAGGGGATAAGTAAGGTGGTTATACCAAAAGATATATATTGAGGTTTAGATATGCGCCCTTACACTCCCCAATCATGATGCATTGGTGAAGCCTGTTATCTGGCTAGGAGACTCCTAGTAGGAGTTATGACCGAACCTGGAAATTATGAGCTTCCTAATGTCTCTGGCATGTGATTCGTCATCTCCTAAGCAGGAGGATCTGTTTTTTTTTTGAGAATCCCTAAAACACCTTGAGACAAAAGCCTATGATCAGATCCAGGAGTTGTCAAGCCCAGGTCTGTCTGATTCTTTTCAGGTGTGCTCCTAGATTCTTTAGTTGATCAAATTGGAAAAGGTCTGTATTTTTATTATTTTATCCCATTTGTTAATACTGAACTGCACATTTTATGTATGTCTGTTATTTTGTAACTTAGCACTGTACCTTATATGAAAGCTTTAAACTTTGTTGGTTTTTCCCTTGTTGTCCTAACAAACCTTGAAAGTCTCTGAAGAGTTTAGGTGACTGTTGGGTGCACATGACCAGTAGTATACGGTTATTTTCAGTTCCTTTATAGATGTAAATGCTGGTGACACTGAATGTAGATTCCTTCTTTAAAGGGGTTGTCTCACTACAAGGATTGTTTTTTATATTAAAGATCTTGCAAAAACAAGTCACTTTGCAATATGTATCCATTAACAGTGTCCTACCTATTCCAAGATATCCACTCTTGTATGAGCTGCATCAGCTCCTTAGGTCGCTATAGCTACAGACCTGTTTGATCTATCCTGATAGGCTGCCAGCACTGGTTGCTATAGCTACAGACCTGGCTTCTACTGCAGCCTAGTGGAAGCCAGTAAACACACACCTGAATTCAAAGTGAAACCAAGAAAACAGGACTGAAGTAAAATGAATCAATGTAGTGAGACAGCCCCTTTAAGGTGGTAGCAGTGTATGTGTTGTTGGATTGTGGACAGTGTGGGGCATGTGTGTGCTTGTGATGTAGGTGGAGTGATAACTGAGTGCGAGCTGTTGTGGTGTAGGGTATTCCTGGTCATCCAAAAGTTGAGCAGAAGGAGGTGGGACTTGAGTTGTTTGTCCGAGATGGATTTTGTGGTTTACCCTTTCCTCTGGTGCATAAGTGAGATTGGCAGTGGGATCTAATTCTCTGCCCTCCTTATTGTGTGCCCTTGTGCCCTCGATATTGACCCCTCTTATCCCCCTTCTCTGACAATTGGTTAGCAACAGTGGGATGATCATTGATTTACCTTTGATTAGGGCCTTAGTGTCTGGATTAAGCAATTAACCCTGACACTAAAGGACTGGTAGGATTCTTGCAAGGTATATACCAGTTTTACAAGGCAAACACAGTGCTTATTGTTTTGTATTAAGACATGCGTGCAAACAGTCTTCCCCCACCCCTTCTTGTTTTTCTTTACCATCTTTTACTTGCCAACAAACTGCTAAGATGGCAGTGACTCATAAGAGGTAAGACCAAGCTGTGTAAATAAATGGATGCATCTAAACCTATAGGAAGTGATGCTGTCAGCCAAGCCGATGTCTCCAAGTCTATAGGGTTTTATACTATCTGCCGAGATGTTGTATCCAAGCCTGCACTGTGGGATACTTTCTGCAATGATTTTCCCATACTTCAGCCCTTATCCATCCAAAGTAGAACCTGTTCTGTGTTGTGTGATGTGCCCAGGGAGGCAGGTGTATCTGAGTCTGCTGGTGTGTCTCAAACAGTTGTTGATAATGAATTTGTATCTAAGCCTGTGGGTGTATCACAGACTGTTGGGTGGGACTCAGCCATATCTAAGCCCGTTATGCATGATACCAAGAGCCAGTGGATGTATCTAAACCCATCTAATAGATATTTTTACCAAAAGTCTCCTCTCATATTTCTTCTTTTACTGCATATAAATCATTGAAAACACATCCCTTCTTTCACAGTACATACCTTAGTCATCTCTTCCTACCACTTCCACATGTACCTTGAGATACCTAGCTACAGTTAAAACCAGAAGTTTACATACACTATATAAAAAGACACATATGCATGTTTTTCTCACTATGTGACATGAAATCAGAATAAACCTTACCCGTTTTAGGTCAATTAGTATTACCAAAATTATTATTATTATTATATTATTATTATCATTTATTTTGGAGCGCCCTTAATTCCAGGGCGCTGTACATTTCAGGCGGGTACATAAATAACATTGGTCAAACAATTACAAAGTGACAATAAGTGACTAACAACTATTACAGAGGGAGAGAGGTCCCTGCCCGTGAGGGCTTACAATCTACAGGGAAGGGGTGAAGAGACAGAAGGTGAGGGGCAGACATGTTTGTGGGACGGAGGAGTGCAACCCGGTTAATGTTGGTTATAGGCAATCCTGAAGAGGTAGGTTTTTCGTTTGAAGCGAGACTTCAATCTAAAAGTCTAGGAATTGGCTATTCAAGGTAGGTATTTCTATCGTCTGCAGTCAAAGATCTAACAATTACGCCTTTACATATGAATACATTATATTAAGTCTGAGGTGGTGGGGCAGTGAGTTCCAAAGGTAAAGGAATTTCTATCGCTTTCTGCAAAGTCAAAAGTTTACATACACTAGAATTACTCTGCCTTTAGACAATATGAGACAGCCCATATATATATATAATGTATTTTGAAGCTGATGGTTTATTGACAACATCTGAGTTAATTAGAGACACGCCTGTTTATGTGTATTTTCAAGCACACCAGAAACACACTGCTTCTGTGTGTAACATAATGGAAAAGTCTAAAGAAACATGTCAGGAAGAGAATTGTGGGCTTGCACAAGTCTGTTCATCCTTGGGTGCAATTTTCAGATACCTGAAGGTGCCTCGTTCATCTGTACAAACAATTATACGCAAGTACAAACAAGATGGGAATGTCCAGCCATCATACTGCTCAGGAAGGAGACCGGTTCTGTGTCTCAGAGATGAACGTGCTTTTATCTGACATGTGCATATCAACCCAAGAACAAAAGCAAAAGACCTTGTGAAGATGCTGGAAGAAGCTGGTAAGATTGTGCCATTATCCACAGTGAAATGAGTACTGTATCAACATGGGCTTAAAAGCCACTCTGCCAGGAAGAAGCCATTACTCCAAAAGAAACATATAAAAGCCAGATTAATGTTTGCAAATGCACATAGGATCAAAGACCTACGTATTTGGAAACATGTCCTGTGGTCTAATGGCACTAAAATTGAACCGTTTGGCCAAAATTACAATCGTTACTTTTGGGGGAAAAAAGGGAGAAGCTTTGAAGCCTAAGAACACCATCCCAACTGTGAAACACAGAGGTGGCAGCATCATGTTGGGTTTGATTTGCTTCAGGAGGGACTGGTGCACTTCACAAAATAGATGATATCATGAGGAAAGAAGGTTTTGCGGCAATACTGAAGCAACATCTCAAGACATCAGCCTGGAAGTTAAAGCTTGGGCCAAAATGGGTCTTCCAAATAGACAATGACCCGAAGCATACTGCCAAACTGGTTACAAAGTGGCTTATGGATAATCATAAGTCAATGTTTTGGAGTGGTCATCACAAAGCCTTGATCTCAATCCTATTGAAAATTTATGGGCAAAGCTGAAAAGGAAGGTGCTAGGAAGGCGACCTACAAACATGACACAGTTACACTGGTTCTGTCAGGAGAAATGGGCCAAAATTCATACCAACTATTGTGAGAAGCTTGTGGAAGGATATCCAAAATGTTTGACCAAAGTCATAAAGTTTAAGGGCAATACTACCAAATACTAAATTAAATGTATGTAAACTTTTGACTTTGCAGAAAGTAATAAAAATGCCTTAAAAATTTCTCTCTTTCATTATTCTAGCATTTGTCAAATATAAATAATTTTGATAAACCTAATTGACCTAAAACGGGTAAGGTTTATTTTGATTTCATGTCAGATAGTGAGAAAAACATGCATATGTGTCTTTTTATATAGTGTATGTAAACTTATGGTTTCAACTGTACATTTTCCCCAACTTCGTGCCACTCATATTGTTGTCATACCTCATCTCCCATCTTTACCTTACTTCACCGCTACATAACCATTCCACCACACCATATGGTTTTACTTTACTACCTCTCCTATCATTCCCATATATTATATATAGACCCTTGAAAAAATTTATCTTCCCCTAGTACACTTGTAGTATTTTTATTCCATACACTTTAGCCATTTCTAGTCATATTTAGCCATTGTGGACTACTATGGTATTATATCTATTACATTGGATAGCTTCTTCCCCTTTAGTTTACACTTTATTTCCATTTGTACATTTATCCATACAATGTTATTTACCCCCCACCTATCTTTATTTAATAGGCCACACCTATCTGACCTCTGGTCATATCTCTGCACCTTCTGGCTCTCTGTCTACAATACCTCACTCATTATTTAGCAATTTTGACATATTCCTCTTCGTACACTAGACAAAGGTTCGGTATAGAACTGAAACATCATGCATGAATCCTACCCTTCATTTCTCCTTCTGCCATTGGGGACTTGGAGCAGAGAACCATCACACGTTCATTGAGATCACCACCATATGTGATTACATCGCACCAAGGACCTCTGCCACGCCAACCAAGGTCACCGCTACAATCTACATTGATACAAGGATCTCTGTCAGAACTCTATATCTCTTTTCCATCACGCAGAGAAAAAGCCTAGAAGAATCCAGATCCAGACTCCAATAAATGGATACAGTGGAATACACCTATTTGAAACAAGGAAGTAGTACCATACAACTATCTTTGGGTGAATCACAATTGGAACAGACTTTTTCACTGTTTTCCTTTCCTACCCTCAATCCACCAAGGACCTCTGCCACGCCAATCAAAGTCACCACTACAATCTACATTGATACAAGGATCTCTATCAGAACTCTATATCTCTTTTCCAACACGCAGAGAAAAAGCCTAGAAGAATCCATATCCAGTCTCCAATAAATGGATACAGTGGAATACACCTATTTGAAACAAGGAAGTAGTACCGTGCAACTATCTTCGGGTGAATCTCAATTGGAACCGACTTCACTGTTTTCCTACCCTACCCGCAATCCACCCTTTATTTGAAAAAAATCTTTTCAAAACCTATATGATGTGATGCTGTTGGCCAAGCTGACATATCCAAGTCTATAGGGTGTTATACTATCTGCTGAGCTGTCATATCCAAGCCTGCACTGTGGGATACTCTCTGCCATGAACCTCCCACAAAGCGTCTGTCATCAGTGCAGAGTAGAACTTGTTATTTGTTGTGTGATACCCACTGGGAGGCAGGTGTATCTAAGCCAGCTGATGTGTCTCAAACTGTTGTGGACAGTAAAAATGTATCTATGCTGGTTAGGTATGATACTAACAACCCCGTGGATGTATCTAAACCTACATGATGCAATGCTGTAAGCCAACCTGACGTTTCCAAGTCTATAGGGTTTGATAATATCTGCCGTGCTGTAGTATCCAAACCTGTACTGTAGGATACTCTGCCATGAACTTCCCACACAGCGGCCCTCACCAGTGCAGACTAGAACTTGTTCCTTGTCATGTGGTACACACTGGGGGGCAGATGTAGCTAAGCCTGCTGACATATCTAAAACTGTTAGGGACCAGGGAAATGTATCTAAGTCTATTATGTATGATGAGTATGACACTAACAGCTGAGTGGATGTATCTAAACCAACCTATTGTGTAAAATCAGCTGCCGAATGTTTGTATTCAAGTCTATTGGGTGTGATGTTATCTGCCAAGCTGTTGAATCCAAGCCTGAACTATGGGATATCCTCTTTGTAGCGTAGAAGAAAAGCCAGCGTCCACTTGTAATGATGAAAGAATAAAATCCACATTAATTGCAAAAATAGTTAAAAACATGCACTGAATGTATACAGGGTAAAGAGCAATGGGTATAAGGCAGTAGTGGAAATGGAGAGGTGGTCTAACCTACGCATTTTGAACACAGGTGTTCTCACTCATGAGTAAGAACACCTGTGTTCAAAACACGTAGACTAGACCACCTCTCTATTTCCACTACGGCCTTATACCCATTGCTCTTTATCCTGTATACGTTCAGTGCATGTTTTTAAACTATTTTTGCAATTAAAGTGGATTTTATTCTTTCATCATTACAAGTGGATGCTGGTTTTTCTTCTATGCTACAATTCTGCTGTTGCCCTGTTACCATGCATCCAAACGGTGAGCTGTACTATTTATTTCTTTGAACTGTTTAATTATGGAATACCCTCTGCCAGGATTATTCATCAGGGCCTGTAGTATGTAAGCCTCTAGATACCAATTGTGGAGTTGATGTGCCCATAACTATAATGTGTAATATCAGCAGCTCAGTGGATGCCTTTCAGCCCATAATATATGATCTTCTTGTGGCCACAGTGCCTCAATATCCATCTTCTACAGGGCACTGGTAAGCAGTAGACCATGGCCTTGAGGGATGGTCCCGGTTGTGGGAAGAAAGGCCATCTTCTCTCAACTGTGTGCCATGTAGATAGCATAGGTAAATGACCTGCAAGTCGATTTCCCATGCCACATCATAAAGTGGGGAGGTGTGAAGAAAATATGCCTTAGGAGTCAGATATTAATTCCAGTTTGCATAATTGCATATATTAATATTATGTGTGATGTACAATATTTCAGTCATTATTCATGTCTTTTTAAAAAAAAAAAAAAAAACTCTTGCTGTTTTGATTCCATTACTTTGTCCGCTATGCCAAGTAACAGGGATGTGCTAATTGGGACAGTTGGGAGAAAAATATGCTCACACCAGACTATATGTCTCCAGAGACTCAAGCATATGTGGGCAGTTGAAGTACATGACAACAGAAAACATTATACATCAAACAAATCTTGGCCATAATGTTTTCCAAAATTTATTTACGAGATTATGGCCTAGGAACCCAGAAACACCTCCTGCCTCATGCACAAGTATGTGCTTTAGGAAACCACAGAAACGGAAACACTCAAATTATGAATCTGTCATATTCCTACTTGGTATGCCTGGGCTGCTAAATTGATACTGGAGAACTTGGCAATCATTATATCTAGCTAGGAAACTCCTTGAAGGCGAACCTGGAAATTTCAACCTTATTAATGTCTCCGACATGTAATTAGCCATCCCCTCTGAGACCTAAGCAGGAGGAGGGGCTATGGCGGTTTGGAGAATACTTAAAACACCTTAAGGGCAAAAGGCTATGGTCAAATCCAGGAGTTGGCATCAAGCACAGGTCTATCCAATTCTATTCATAAAATAATTCACAGCACACCAGTATAGTGCATTTACAAATATATTTATTATAATATCGATCAAGCGGATCATACGAGTACAAATTGTGGATAGAAAAAATAAATCGAACAACAATTGATCCAGATTATTGCATAACTACAAGGTGGGAAAAATGTCATGAGTATTGATTAAGGCATATCAAATATAAAGTTTTGGCTTAGGTGCCTTTGTCAAGTGATGTCAAAAATATAATATGGAGATCCAATAGGGGCAATATGCAGAAAGCTGCAAATAGTGTGCACCGGCTCTATGGGGTAGGTGGGGTATAAATACAGTAAGTACAGGCAAGCCCATGACATGTCCAGGGGAAAGGGCACAAGGCTGTTGTAAGTGGGCTGAGCAGGGAGGAATCAGATGTCCTGCTTCTAGGAGTTGCTGGATCTCGCTCCTAGAAGCAGGCTCCCCACCCCTTCTTTGCTATGCCTCTTCATGTGCAGCAGATCAGCATTGTCAGTGACACTGTATTTTGAAACCAGACTCACCATACAATGTTCTTTCATGAAACATCGAATGTTGAAAACAATGTATCCTAAGGCCATTGTAATGTGAGGGATTGCTGTAGTTAAGCTGAAGCCTCTGTAATACAGTACTACGTGTGATGTATTATTCTCCTTGGGTATTATACGTACATGTACTGCTATGCTTATTTACAAAATGGTGCTATTCCAGATGAGGAGGGCTGTATTTTAATATTGCTATACAGTACAATGAAGATGAAGAAATGCTTGCTATCAACCTAGAAAGTGATTGACCAGATTTAAACAGCTTATTCTTATTAATTTGAAGTTGTGGAACCAAGTTTAGTATAGTATTAGTTTTCCATATGGTTTCAGGTTTTTCAGTGACCACAAAGAAGGCAAGGACTTAGCAAAGTGAGAAATGCTTTGTAGCCAGGACCCTTTTTAAGTAAAAAATTAATTCCCTCATCCAACATCAGGGAGCACTTACCTGTGTAAATTCACCATAAATGCCAGAAATAGTGGTATAGTATAGAATCTTGTAAAGTATGTGGATTGTTGAAAACACAAATGCAAGACCATACTTACAGCTCAATGGCTGGACAATAGAATTATCGCAGTAGGATAAACACAAGCCCCTGTGCTACTTGGAAAAATGTATGTGGCTTGTTGGCAATGGCTTTATGTCAATTTTAGTTCAGAATTTACAGTATATATGAGCTTTTTTAAAGACTGCATGGTCTTTCTGATCAAAGTCTGCTATAAAGCAAACTGCTTTTCCCCATGCCACATATAGATTTGATTGACAATGTTTACTCCTCCATATCTAGGTACACTGTATGACATATGAACATTTCATGTCAACACATGATAAGTTGTCATGAAAGCAAGTTATTTTAAAATAAAATCTAACACGATATGAGATGTGGGTGTTGTGTAGCAATTATTAATTACCCATTAAATTGTGTTATGTTAAAATATATACTAACAGACAGGCCATGCTAATGTACTTACAAGGTAGAAGACATTAAAGGGGTTTTACCACAAAGTAAAAATCCCTGCACGCACTCAGCTGTCTTCGTAAGCGCCCATAGAAGTGAATGAGGAGGTTAGCCACAAGCACTTGAGGTTTTTACTTTGTTGCAAAACCCTCTTTAAATTTAACTTGTTGTAAATGCCCTCTGGATATATCAGATATCCAAATAAATCTTACATTGTTCTATAACAATCCTACATTGGTAATGTTGGCATTTTTTTAAATATATTTTCTTAAATTATTTCAATATGTATTTAGCAACTCTTAGGCTATATGCAGTGAATCCAACACTTACAGAATCTTACAAAAGTGAGTACACTTCTTACATTTTTGTAACTATTGTATTGTATCTTTTCATGGGACAACACTGAACATATGACACTTTGATGCAATGTAAAGTAGTCAATGTACAGCTTGTATAACAATGTAAGTTTGATCTGACTTCAAAATAACTCAACCCACAGCAATCAGTGTCTAAACTGCTGGCAACAAAATTGAGTACACCCCTAAGTGAAAATGGACAAATTGTGCTCAATTGGCCATTTTACCTTAACAGTGTCATGTGACTCATAGAGGTCTTAGATGTGAATGGGGAGCAGGTGTGTTAAAATTGGTATTATCGCTATCACAATCTCTCATACTGGTTAGTGGTTCAACATGGCACCTCATGGCAAAGAATTGTCAGAGGATCTGAAAATAAGAATTATTGATCTACATAAAGATGGCCTAGGCTATAAGAAGATTGACCACACCCTGTAACTGAGCTACAGCACGGTTGTCAAGACCATACAGTGGTTTAACAAGACAGGTTTGACTCAGTATGGGCTTCATCATGGTCAACCAAAGAGGTTGAGTGCACGTGCTCAGTGTCATATACAGAGATTGTCTTTTCAAATTGCCATCATTGTCTCAGAGGATAAAGGGGTGGGTGGTCAGTCTGTCAGTACTCAGACCATACGCCGCACTGCCTCAAATTGGCCTGCATGGCAGTTGTCTCTGAGGGAAGCATCTTCTAAAGATGATGCACAAGAAAGCCTGCAAACAGTTTGCTGAAGACAAGCAGACTAAGGGCATAGATTACTGGAACCATATCCTGTGGTCTGAGGAGACCAGGATAAACTTATTTGGTTCAGATGGTGTCAAACGTGAATGACTGCAACCAGGTGAGGAGTACAAAAACAAGAGTGTCATGCCTACAGTCAAACATGGTGGTGTGAGTGTCATGGTTAGGGCTGTATGAGTGCTGCCAGCTGTGGGGAGCTATAGTTCATTGAGGGAACCATGAATGCCAATATGTAACATGCCCCCGCCAAGTCTTGCATTTCACTAGTAAAGTCCTTGCACACAGTTGACAAGCAGCATGAGGTCTACCATGCTCAGAGGCTTATTGGAGGTTTACCCTGCTTGCTTGTGGCGGGTTACTGTACAGAATCCTAGGCCCTGCCAGTGTCATCACGAATCAGTAAACACAGTTTCATGTGTGGCAATCTGCCGCTGTCGTAACCTTCTGTGAATATGTCATAAATGCAAGATGGGCGTACCCCTGTAAGAGTAACAGTGTATTTTGTTTCATTTAATGCTTTTTCTTTACTTCATACTCAATAACGTCAGGCTAGATTATATATTACATATGAAAACTGTGGAAATGTGCTAAGATAAAAAAAAATGGGGGACAAATGTATTAAAACTACACTGTGTTCCAAATTATTATGCAAATAATATTTTCTCTTATTTTCCAAAATTACCTATATGAATTGCAGTCATTGTAATTTTCCAGTCATCAACTATTAGAGTATAATTGAAAGGTTTTTGAACAAACTGACTATGATAACAGTATATTTATACAAAAAAAAAACCTCAAAATGCACTCAAAATGCATGTTCTAAATTATTATGCACAGCAGAGTTTTCAACCTTTTCATTTTTATAACGAACAAAAAAATGGTCATTTGTGAAATTATAAGCATTAGCAGGCTATTACAAACTGAAATCAAACAGTTTTCAAGTTAAAACTTTATTCAAAGTGATGTTACATGTGCACATAGGACCCCTTGTTCAAAATGAGCTTCTGAACTCTCTTGTCCATTGAATTTGTCAGGTTTTGGATGGTTTCTGCTTTAATTGTTTTGCATGAAGACAGAATACCCTCCCAGAGCTGTTGCTTAGATGTGAACTGCCTTCCGCCATCATAGACACTCATTTTGATGATGCTCCAGAGGTTCTCAATGGGGTTGAGGTCAGGGGAGCATGGGGGCCACACCATAAGTTTGTCCCCTTTATGCCCATAGCAGCCAGAGATGCAGATGTGTTATTTGCAGCATGAGACGGTGCATTGTCATGCATGAAAATGATCTTGTTGCGGAATGCACGGTTCTTCTTCTTGAACCAGGCAGGAAGTGCTGATTGAGAAACTCCACATACATTATGGAGTTCATCTTTACACTTTCAGGGATCCTAAAGGGTCCAACAATCTCTCTCCCCATGATTCCAGCCCAAAACATTACTCCACCTTCTCCTTGTTGGCGCCGTAGCTGTGTTTGCATGGGGTGTCCATTAACCAGCCATCCTCCACTCCATCTATCTGGACCATCGAGCGTTGCACGGCACTCATCGGTGAACAAAACAGTTTTGAAGTCAGTCTTCATGTATTGTTTGGCCCACTGGAGCCGTTTCTGCTTGTGTGCAGTGGATAGAGGAGGTCGACAGGATGGCTTAGCACAGCTGCAAACCTCTGAAGGACCTGCATCTTGTTGTTCGGGGACGTTGGAGGCACCAGCAGCTTCAAAAACTTGTCTGCTGCTATGACAAGGCATTTTTGCAGCTGCTCTTTTAACATGACCTAATTGCCTGTTGGAAAGAGTCCTCAATTTTCCCTTATCAGCACGCACACGTGTGTGCTGTGAATCAGCTGCATACTTCTTGATTTTGCGATGATCACGATGAAGTGTCTTGGCAATGTTGATTGCAGTCATGCCTTGACCTATACACTCCACAATTTGTTGCTTCTCAGCAGCCGACACATCCTTTTTCTTTTCCATTTTGGCTGAAAATGTAAGCTGCTTAATAATGTGAGACAGACTTCTTAAGAAGTCTTAATAATAATAATAATAATCTTTATTTATATAGCGCCAACATATTCCGCAGCACTTTACAATATAGTAAATTAAAGTCTTGCCTTTAATTGGACACACCTGCCAAACTAATAAGCACAGGTGTCTGCAAATGCTTTCAGTGATATAAAGAGCCCTGACACACATCACCATCAATGAGTTTAACTGACAAACAAAAAAATTCTTACCTTATCACTCCTAAACACTTTTTGCATAATAATTTGGAACACAGTGTATATGCAAAAGGAAAGCTGGAGTCTATTATGCAACTGCTATATTGAGAGAACGTCATTATTTTATTATATTACTTTACTGACTTAATAGAAAATGCAGTCTCAGTGGCTAGCCCAACCTAAACTGCTTATCAGGCATGTTCTGTGGACAGGCCATATTTGTCTCAGAACAAAAAACCCCTTTAATAAATCTAACTGACTTTTATTTGTCACTTGGAGGCTGAGTTTACATATTGCCTTTTGTTGCATTTCTCAACTGCATGAAAAATGCTTGCAGAAACAGTATGCGTTTAAAAAAACAGTAAAAGTGCAGACGATTTTAAGTATACAAAGGCGACATGTCTGAAAATTGGTGGCGCCACAGCATTTTTTTAGGCGCATTAAATCAGTGTAAAGTGCGCCAGAAAGTAAGATACTCTCAAGAGTCTGGCGTCAGGTATGCCTTGCATAGTAAACTTAATGCACCTAAAAAGGCGCATTGCACCTATTGAGGCGCATTGGGCAAATCGCGGCGCGTAGCGTATCATTGGTAGTGAATGCAATGCACCTATTAAGGCGCATAGTGCAATGGAGGTGCATAGCGTATCATTACTAGGGTGTGTAATGCGCCTCAATAGGCGCATTGCGTTATGGAGACCCATACATATCATTGTTAATATATGTAATGCACCTTTTTAGGTGCATTACAATGTGTTGTGACAAGTGTATAATGTGCCTAGTTTTGGTGTACGACAATTCATTTATATAGAGTATATAGCGTCAAAAGTGTTTTTGGTGCAAAATAACCAAAAAACTGGCGTTCGCATATTAGGACATGTCTCCCACAAGAGTTCTTAGAATTTTTCATATTTGGAACACAGATAAAATTTGGGTTAATTAAAAACCATATGTGCTTTTTATTACTTTATGTGTTTTTGGTGCATTCAAAAACGCAATGAGCCGTATGTATGAAAACTGTCTAGCTGTAAGATTGTCTTTGTTGCCCAAAGCAACCAATCAGAGGTCAGCTTTATTTTTTCCAGTGCACTATATAAAATTAAATCTCTACTCTGACACTTATTGCTAGACGGTTTTCATACTTAAAACCCAACGTGTGAACGCAGCCTTAGAAGTTCTGTCTTACCCCACATGCATAGCCAGAAATGTATGCTTTAAACCAACAATAAGTATGCAGAATGTCAAAATGCATATGGACTGTCCAGGGTTTCATACAAATCTGTTTTATTCATCAGTCAGCATGTAAATGATATGGTAACTACAAAATATGCCATCAATGTTTTCATATAATTGCTCGAGGCTTCAAATAACATTCTCATTATGGTCAAACAAACTCCTAAATAGAACAATATTAGTAAACGGTATGCCTAACTCAGCAATACTGTCTCATTACTCATTTATTCCACGTCTGCCCACTGTTCTCACATAATGACTTATTCCGTACAGATCTTATTAACTTTGATGTTAGAGCTATTCCAAGTAGCTTTGTTCTAAGAGAACTCAAAGTATGTTGAGAGCAAAATGCGATTGTGCCACTGGTTGTCTGGGGATGTTTAAGAGATTTCCTAGTTTTATAAACTCAGAATAATTATTCCTGTACAAACAAAATAGGTTTGGACAGATTTTTTTAGATGGCATGCTAGATGGTAGGATTACAAAGAAGAATAAAAGGTCAGACTATAGCTGGGGGAGACCATGCGCAGCAGCAATTCTCTTCAGTGATATTATCACAAAGGCATTTCAAATAATTGTAACAACACTGGATGTGGCCCAGAGCTTGTAGACACCGGCAGTATTTCAGAAGTTCAATTCCATTCCTAGACATCTATCCACTATCCTGGTGAAATTTATTCCTTCCACATATACCCCTTGCTCGTTTAACTCCTTCTAAAAATACTTGTTTCTCCAAACCTAAATTACAGTGGAATATGTTTATAAATGTGAGCACGACCTGTGATTTTCTCCTTATAATTCGTATAATAGGCAGCTTTACCATTTTTATTTCTCATTTGCTTTTCTTTGTATAAGAATTTTTCATTGAAGCGCTATGATAATGAAACTCTTTAAAAGCGGTTGTCTCGTTACAGCAGTTGGACTCCTTTTATGCTGGTTGCCAAGCAGAGCCTGTGAAGTGGAGGGGCATGTTTCTCCTAGAGTATCTTCTCTCTGCAGACACGCCCTCAAAGTGTGCACCTGAGGATTCATTCTGTGTGAGCTGGAGAAAGGGAGACGTTCTCAGCTGTCATTGGAATCATTGGAAGTGAAAAGTAAAAAAGTGTAACTCGATAGTGTATATCTACATTTCTCGCTCTCTCTACATACTTTGTAACTAGAATGGGCATTTGACATAAAGGACTCTGGGAAAGATGGGTGATTTTTTTCTCTGTCTCTCTTTCTCTTACACAGTGATATATCCTGCAGATTATTACACCTCTGACCTCTACAGATCTGCAGAACAAAACTATACGCTTTATCTGTCTGTGTTTACATGGGATTGCAGATCTGTGTCGCAAAATTGTTTTACATAGGACTGCACAGTACAACTGTTCTCTCTCCTTATGTAATTTGTATGGGACTGCTGTGCTCTCTGACTGATTTACGTGGGACTGCACATGATCTCTCTCTGCTGCAGGACAGATGATTGCAGTCAGTGAATGACAACCTGTCCTGCACAGTCCATTGCCTCAGCTGCTGCACGACCTCTGATTGCAGATCTTTCTCTCTATCCCTCTCTTATGCTTATACATACATCCCCCTGTGGCATCAACATCTCCAAGAAACATCCTCCAAATTACAGTATACTCCATAGAAAAGATACTCTTCTACCCTTTATCAGTCAGTAATTCCTGCTTAAATAAGTACAATAGATATGCATGCTACAGCAGAAAACGGAATGTTTGACCATTTAACAGCTATCAATGACAGTGATAGATCTCTGTGCTTATGTAGATCTTACAATATCGTTAAGGAGAAAGAGTATGTTTCACAGGACAGGTAGAGCCATATAAAACCCAGTACTTTTTTTTCCCTTTTAATTCTTTCAATACGTCATTCCCTATCTGGCTGGAAGCTCTTGTTATCTATTGGTTAGTTTATCTTAATCAAAAATTCGCCAAATATGAATACATTTCAATGCTTACTAAATTTCCATTCCTTATTGTGTCTGAGAACCTTATTGTATTATTCATTATGATTTTTTTTTCTAAAAAGCTCTGCAACATGTAGAATTTATTTTTCCTGATATAATCCTTAAAAGTGGTACAAATACCAAAAATATAATCCTACAAATGAAATGTGTGTATCCAGTCAACAATTAAAACATGACTGTGCTCCTGCAGCCTTTTTCTGAATCCTTATACTGGGGGTGGCTTTCCAACTGATTTTGATTACAGACATCTTCTGCCTTCTTATTCTTAGATGGGAAGTAGCCCTAGGCTATTTGTGGTACCATGTCAACAAGTCCCACCTCACTCACTGACTTATTGACTGTGACTAAGCTCTGGTTATGCTTTACCCTTTGATTTGGTACTACTTTGTCCATAGCTGCTGGGATTGGCAGTCCCTATATGAGATGTCACACTCACAACCAAATTAAGATCATGCTGCTCTGGTCTTATCTACTAATGTTATTAGACAATTAGTCAGGATAGAATAAAAGTTCTCTAATTTATTACACAATGAATAATATAAATAGCAAAAAATTTTCACTGTACAATATCCGGTTTGTTTGATAATGTTTTATTAAAGGGATGTTCCAATCTCAGACATTTATGACATATAAATAGGATAAATGCTGATAGGTACGAGTTTCAGAAGTGAAACCTCTGTCCTGAGGACAGGCCTCCAAATGTCAAAGTTCTGAACGGTGATTAGGTTGCTACTCTCCGTTATGTTCTATGAGACTTCCAAGTACGGCAAAGTAGTACGCTCGTCAGTCCTCAGAACTTCTATTGAAATGAAAGCAGGGTGCTGCAGAAGTATGACCCCTTCTCTGCTCTGAAGGGAGATTTTAGGGGGCCCATCCTCAAGACCGGTTTGAGTTCCAAGAGGTGGGACCTGCACCTACCAGACATGACATATCCTATTAAAATGGCATAAATGTCTTGGATAACAGTACCCCTTTAAGTTACTTGTTCATTTGTTTAAAAAGTTACAATATCAGAAAGTTTAAACCTTACCCAAATGTGATGTATAGATACGTCATCATGCTGGTGAGGAGCTATGAGAACGGACTTACATGCTGAGTCCGCTCCATAGGCGGTAGGTGCTGGCTTTTAATTACACCTGACACCCACTGCTAACAGCTCGGATTGGAGCCAGCTCTGACCCATACTATTTAACCCAGTACACAGCACAACGATTGTGGCAGCTTGAAGCCTAATGCATGCTTTCATAGCTGCCATGTAATAGAACCACCATCTTCATTTTGCATTTTCTATCTAATGCAAAAGGGTATAAAAGAGATTGCGCCCCCTGCTGGTCAAGTTTCCTAGGGACACTAAAGGCGACATGTATGTACGGGGCTACAGCAGTAGTTTGGCGTACTTTCAGCCCAAAAACTGGTGCAGCCCTCCAAAATTAGGCACATTATAAAGCGCCCGTGGTACTGCGTAATGCACCTAAGATGCGGGGGCATTCTGAAGGTGTATCACACTACAGCCGTATGATTCTATACATTTATGATGGGAGGACGGCAAGACTGGGCGCATTACTTCTGGAACGGGAAGACCAATTTAAAAGGGGTTCACCTGAGCCTTATTTTTTTGCTTTGCAGTTGTGGTTTTATTGGTCATTTCAGGTCCCGAAAAACTTGTAATAAAAAGTGATAAAAAAAAGTCACATGTATTCCAAAATGGTATCAATTAAAACTACACTTCAGACCGCAAAAAGTGAACCCTCACTCAGGTCCATAGGTAGAAAAACTAAAATGTTATTGGTTGCAGAAAATGGTATTGCAGCGCAAATTACAAAATAGAGGGTGACATATATGTAACTTGGTGCCGATACACCATCTCTAATAGATATAGAGGAGTGTATAATACGACGGTATGAATCAAAGTGCTATGCGTCAAACTTTGTATGATAGTTTTGCGTCAAACTTTGCTGCATTCTTGGCGTATTTAAAGTTGTTGTGTCTAGTGCAGATTGCTCCAAGTTTGGGCATACGACTGTTCATACATCTATAGAACAGGGCAACAACATTTTTTTTGGCACAAGATACACCAAAAAAAGGGTATAGGCGTGTTCATACATTTCACCCAGAGAATTTGTATTTTTTAAGAAGTCCTAAAACATAATGAAAATCTTACATATTTAGTTTCCCGGGAGTTGCACCAACCTGCGGAATACAGATACCACATCATTTATACTGAAGAGTGAACAACATAAAAACAAAACCCCCTGTTTCCCAGTACAGTCTATGGTGCAGTTATGGCACCATTAAAAAATACATCTTGTTCCACAAAAGGCTCTTATGGCTCTTGTATAGTGGGAAGGAAAATAATGAAGAAACATAAAATTATCGCCATGTGACAATAAAGTTTCTGTTCCCACGTATTCATGTAAAGTTTTATTTTAAATAAGTTTTTAAAATTTAGCTCTTGTATTTAGGTGTGCATCTCATTGACCATGGCTCAGTTTATACTACATGTATCTCTTTAAATTACTAATATTTTAGGCTATACATTTTTTTAGTCTGAAACAGTGCTAAATTTGAATCACAAAGAAGACACTTTTTGACTCTAATTTTGATGTTAAATATCCCATAAAATATGAATTATATGCCTGTGTCGACTTTAGCTGCTGGTATTATGAATTTCTCATTTCAATGACTACTTGGCATTATATTACATTTCAAACAATTCTGATCCCTTTTTTTCTGGCTGACCCCTAAATTATGCTTGTCAGTAAGACACATTCTTACATCAATTGCAAAATTCACTGAACTAAACAAAATTCTCTGGCTGATTGAAGAAAACGCCTATGCTATGTATGAGCAGGATGTTACTGTGATTAAACCATTGCATTATTCAGTTTTTACACAGTAAATATAAACTTTATATTGTTGTTACTAAAGGCATGATGGAAACTTCTTCCATGCCTATGCATATAAACCAATATCCGGACACTAAAATGGCATCCAAAAATTTTTTCACATGCAAAATACTCATAAATATACATGACAAAGAGGTACCCCCAAATTTTAACAAAAGAAAAGTAAACAAAAGAAAAGAGTCTATAAAGTGTCACATAAATGAACACAAAATATAATTAATGCTTTGTAACAAAGTCCTAATATGGCCAACAACAAAAATCACCAAATCCCCATTGTTTTTTTAAGGGACAGTCACACAGAATATGTAAAATGCAGGTTGGATTTTGTTCTAGACTCTTTTCTTTTGTTTACTTTTGTTCATGTTAAATTTGGAGTACCTCAGAATCCAGCCAGTATTTTATCGTCTTTTCGGGGTTTTGGGGAACATTCGTCTGCTTTTTGCGATTCGTCTCCCCCCCCAAAAACCCCAGATTGTGCATGAAATTTTTTTTAAACGCCAGGGCTCAAAATTCGTTCATGTAGATATGAAAAATTTTTCTATTAATTATGGGGAGGGTTTTATTGTCGTTTTCCAAATGCGCAAACTTTCTGAAAATCCAACGAAGGAAACCATGCCGTGTGGACGTACCCTTAGATTTCCCTATATTCCTTGGCTGTGCTCTACTGTGAACTACAGAATTGTCTTTGTGTAAAGATGCAGGTTTGGATGGTGTATTGCGGATTATGGGTAGAATACTTGTGATGGTGGTTATGGTCGCATGGTGCACTGGCGATTGCAAATAAGACAGACAACAGCAGCTCTGGGTAAACTTCAGGCTTTTACTCATGGCATGCTTCTTTGTGAAATTAACTTGTTTAAAATCAATTAGAAAGTTCCAGGGCAATCAAATCAAAGCTCACTGTAACCCCAGACACAAACCTTTTGCGATGCTATCCGGGACAATTTCCCCTGTCTGCCCCGTCATTTGAAAAAAGGTGCTAGTACCCGGCACTGACCTCGTCCCAACCCAGCTGCGCAGGATGCTGGCGTCTGGCAACTCAGGACACTTTGGGCGACATGTCCCATTAGAGCTGCAACATTTTTTTTTTGGTGTATTTTGCACCAAAAAACTGTTGACGCCCTATTCTTATATAAATAAAATGTCTACCCCAAAAACTAGGCACATTTTATGCCAGGCATGACGCTTTTGAATGAATGCGCCTAACGTAGGCGCATTAAATATGTTAGCAATGATATGCTATGCACCTTTTTTTAATAGCCAAAATTTAGGCACATTAATATCATAAAAGGGCATACCACACGCCAGATTTTTGACAGGTTTATTTATTCAGGTGCCTTAAATCTGGCGTGGAAGAACCTTTTTTCTGACATGTCTCCCTTTCTGTCCTCTCTAAGGGTTGTCCCTTGCTCCTTCAGCAATCCTCTAATCTGCTCACCTGTATTTCTGTTGTCTGGCCCACTCTGCATTTCTCTCTCTCTGTATGTCACTGCTGACTATCAGTGTCCTCTGCTTTCTGGGTTTTTCCCTTCTGTTCCCCACTTTTTCCTTAAGGTATTTCTGTGAGTGAGGTTGATGATCTCTGTCCTGGCCTGCTCTATCTTTCGCTGGCTGATTTTCCCTTTTTCTTTGCTGCATCCAATTTCTAACTATATACACAACTCAGAACAAAACAAAGATCAAAGTGCAGAGCTGACAGGCTGTACTATTTAACTGTGTAGCTCTGGCTCCTCCTGTCAGTTCTCTGATTGGCTGCTTGTCCAGTAGCACCGTCTCCCCACTCTAAGCTCAGTTAACGCCTTCCTAACTCTACACTGACACAGCAATTTCAACAGTACTGCTAAACATACATTCCCTTTATCTATACATATATTTATACCTGTAAACATAAATATACTTTTTAACTCTTTTTTAAAACCGCATTCCTGATCACTTTATTTTTGCTTTAGTGTTCATGACAAGAATGTGCCTTTATTCCATGGCTGTGTTTCAGTGATGTAATGTCACATTCATGCTTTTCTTTGGCTTAATTAAACATAACAGCTATTCACAGCAGAACTTTCATTTCAAAATCCAAATTTGATCCCTTAAAGCGATGTCATAGATTTTGATGACATATCGCTAGGATTTCCCATTAAAGTCTAATATATGCGAGTCCCTCCTCTAGGACCCGCCCCTATCTCGGGATCGGGCTCCCAAAGTTACAGAAACAACTGGGAAGCCGGCGTGCTTGCGCAGGGTCTCCTTTTGTCTATGGTAATGGCGAGAAACATTGGCCTTTTTCGGCTCTGCTTGGAACTCCATGAAAAAATGGAAAGGTCCCCAAGCGGATCGACTCTCCCCTGCTCTGTAACTTTGGGAGGCCCGTTCCTGAGATAGGTGCCAGTAACAGCGATATGCCATCAAAATCTATGGTAGTGAAACCCCTTTAAACCACCATGACCATGTCATAATTGCACAGACACAGAAGCTGTGTCCACATGAGAACAAGCCAATAAAGAGCTTGAGTGTTTCCATGTTAATTAATTTTATTCAGTTTTTTGTTACGTTTGTGAGTTTGGATGATGTTAAATTTAGATTTTGTCAGCTGGGGCCCCAGAAAAAGCGAGTGAAGGCAAAACCCAGGTCAGACAGCGTGAGAGCATAAATGTTTCCATGTGAATTAATTTCAATATGTTTTTATTGTCACTTATTTGTTAGTATGGACTATGATGATCTTTGGGGATTGGATATTACATCAGCTGGTCTATACTATGTTTTTCTCTTTATTCTAATCTATAGAAATGTGAATTAAAAAGGAGACATGTCAAACCAAAAGTGGTAAGAAGATTTACAGTGTTCTGTAGTGTTTGCCTCATCCATGCATTTTCATACTAAAAATGACAGAGCATACATTTGGAAATAAGCTACTGCAGTACTTTTTCCGTCACTTGTATTCTTGGGATATACTGATGATTTGTTTTTATTCTGAAGAGGTGCTAGACCTTCCCCATATGTCCCTGCATAGGCTGCATGTAAAATGGGATGGATTAATGTAATTTTGCTTCCGTTTATTTTATGTTACATAGGTATGGCAACATAAAAAAAATTCTCATATCAGATAGCTCGGCTTTATTTGGAACTCCCAAAGAACAGAACAAAGAGTGCTACGCATGAGTGGCAACCTATTCATTCTGCCCAGAGAAGTTTGTGGTGCGTTTTCAAGATAGGTGTGGGTTTTAGTGGTGGGACGCACACCTATTACACATTTATAACATATTATACACATTTCTAACCTATTCATATACTGATAAAAGGCTGAGATGGGATAACCTTCTAAACATTCCTTGAACACCTAAGCTGGTTTTGAAGAGTAGACTTAAAGGGGTTGTCTTATTACATTGATTCATCTTACCTCAGTCCTGTTTTCTTGGTTTCATTTTGAATTCAGGGACATGTTTACTGGATTCTACTAGGCTGCAGTAGAAGCCAGGTCTGTAGCTATAGCAACCAATGCTGGCAGCCTATCAGGAGAGATTAAACAGGTCTGTAGCTATAACGACCTGAGGAGCTGATGCAGCCCGTACAAGAGGGGATATCTCAGAATATGTAGGATACTGTTAATGGACACATATTGCAAAGTGACTTGTTTTTGCAAGATCTTTAACATAAAAAGCAATCCTTGTAGTGAGACAACCCCTTTAAGTAGCCATCATGTCGGCAGGAAAGAGGTGACCCATGATGACAGACATAGGGGCAAGTGAGAATAACAATTACTAAACAGATATTGCAACAGAGGCATTCTTATAATATATATATGATAACAGAACCCGACTTACTGTTTAGCTATTATAACAGAACCAAGCTTATTACAAAGATATGACAGTAGAGCCATAGTTACTACTAGAAACTGTAACAGTATCAAGCCTGGTACTTAGACATAACAGAACCAAGCTTACCACATAGAATATAATAATAGAAAGAAGACTAGCACATAGATACAGTAGGGCATGTCCCCACGGCACGGGTTTTAGGGCGGTTTTTCAGCCGGTTTGCGGTTTTTCAGACTGCATGAAAAACCGGGCGAAAATGAGCACAATTGTGCTCCATGGAAAACCCATGCAGCAGTCCCCACTGCACGGGTTCTGCCGTCGGACGGTTTTGCCGCCGGCGGTAAAACATTGTAGAAGCACCATCTTCCGTCCGAAAACCGGACGGAATGTGTGCTTCTCAATGGGAGGGAGGGCATTTCTCCGCTCATCGCGGAGAAAAGCCGCCCCCCCCCTCGCGGCCGTGGGGACGGCGGCGAAACAGGACAAATACCGGCCGGCAAACCGGCCAGTATTTGTCCACTGCCGTGGGGATGCGCCCTAACAATACCAAACTTCTACAGCAACATTACCAAACTTACGGTATAGATATGATAGCAAAACGACATGGTTGACAGGGTAACAGAACTAGTCTCAAAACGTAAATATGCTATCAGAACCAAATTTGCTGCATAGACACAGTAACAGAATCAGGCTTTCCACATAGATACAGTACTGGTATGTCCACATGGCACTGCTTTTCATCTAATTTTTGATGTTTTTCGGATTTGAAAACCATCTGTAAACTGATTGCCAACCCTCCTCATAGACTTTAATAGAAAATACGAGCTATAGTCTACACAGCTCGGATTTTGTAACGTTAAATCTGACTGTCTTAAAAACGTAGAACATAATTGTAGGTTAATCTCAGAAAAAACCTTTTTTTGTGTCTGCATTAAGATGATCGTATGTCACTTTCACCTGAAGCACGCTAACAGCTTAGCATTGTAAACAGAGAGCGTCAAGAATAACTGGCATTGGTGGCAAAAATGGGCATTTTGAAAACAATAAGTATGTTTGGAATATGTTGTCCTCATGCAGGCTTAATAAAAGGGTTAATCCTTTGTTCAACATATGCTTACTGTTGCATATTAAAGCTGTCCTAACGAAAAAATGGTGCTCTTTAATACATTAATAAAGTGGATATCAGTTTAAGAGTCTGCATTCAAGGAGAATGCTCTTACCTGCAGTGCTGATTGATCTTCATGGCTGAATAGCTAATGTAGCTAGAACCGTGAATCAGCACTATGTAGCAAGGAAGGAGTTATGCAATGTGTCCCTATAAAGTGGAACGTGCAGTATTATTTCGATTAAACAGCTTAGTATTGCTTTGTGCTTCCAGCTATAATATGCTTCCACTAAAAGGGTTTTCTCAACAAAGAAAGTGATGGCACATTGCTAGGACATGCAATTATTATCTGATTGGTTAAGGTTTGACTGCCAGGAACTATGTCCCTAACTTTGAGAATGAAAGGATCACTGGCATAATAGCTGCTGTATTAGGTTTTTCTAAGCGGGTAACAAATTGCCTATACAGCACACTCAACACATACATGGAGGGACACATATGCACATTCACATGGAGGCACTTATACACATGTTCACTGCTCGCCTGGAGGCACAAATACCACAAATATGGCTGTGACCATCTGCATGCTTACCTTATATATGATCACACCCATTCATACACTCCGAACATATATAACCGCACACATACATACTCTTATTGTGTACTTGGATGTTCTCAGAGCCCAACACTCATCATATATCTGTATAAATACACACAGCAATGAATGACCTCCTAACTAACAGCGGGTGAGGCTAGAAGCTATCAGCAGTTTTAGGCAGGTAAAATGAGGAAGAAGATAAGGAGGCCCGCTTTAAGGCTTTTTCAAGCACTTAAACTGGTGGGGCATGATAGGAGCAATGAATAAAGTGCTTGACATTATTGTCACATTATGTAACATGACACACTGCATGGGTTAAGCATGATCAATTTTCCACATTAATTTAAGATATCCATGTTCTGTTAGCAGTTCTGCACATCATACATAGTAATGATGCATAGGGACGCCAAGACCACTGGTTAGCAGCCACATGTCACAGAAAGACAACCACGGGCGTCACAGGAACAGTCTTTTATTCGTTGGCAGTTCTGGCTGTATCTAAGGCAATGTCTACAATGCATTGCAGTACGCTCATATTTTCGGCACTTTTAGGATTTTAAAAGTGCTGAAAATTCGATTGCTCGGGCAGCCTACAGACTGCAATAGAAAAAACGACATGTAGTCTCCACAGATCATTTTTTTTCTATGATGGTCTTTCGTCGCCGGCATATTATGTAACATGCTCTACAATACATTTCAGTTTTTTCGACGTCTTCCCATACAATTCAATTATATGGGTGACATAAAAAAGACGATAACCGACTGCACTGGAAAAAAAACCAGTCGATTTCGGCCGTATATGTCCGATGCAGTGTAGACCTAGCCTAATGGTGCTGTTACCTAGCAGTCCCTATAGGAAGTATATAGAGAAGGTGGTGTAAAGCCAGCTCACTTCAAGCTAATTTTTTCTCATTTATCCAAATTCCAAGCAGGTGCACGTGAAAAAGGCTCAGTGAACCACTGAGTTTCCAAATATAATGCAATAAAAGCAGGCTCTGGTACCTTTAAAAATTCAAGGCTTTATTTCAGTACATTAAAAGTCCAGGTATCGAAATCACAAGATTACAAAAGCCTACGCGTTTTGAGTGGTATGGCTTTTTATCATGGTCTAGCAGTCCCTATGCCTGTGAGAAGGTAATGAGGATAATCTTGTATACCGTGTCCCAGATGGCCATGCAGGTTGCCTTCATTCTAACCGGTATACTATAACTTCCATGCTGGTTTTCCAGGTTTAGATTTCTTACCCTGGAAATGTAAATAGTTCCTGAAATCAGTTCTAATATTACTCATCCATAGCATGGGGGTAAATGTCTGATCGCTGGACCCCTAGTCCTATGTTCTTTATTACACATGCACAGACCCAGATGTCCCCTGAATTCCTGGGACTTGCCTACCACCACCAGTGGGATTGGTATAGCCTCTGAACTCCAGAATTGTCCTGCTGGATTGAAGAGGTTTAAAGAGCTCAAGAACCCACTGGGGAGCTGGTGTGGAGGGAAATGTCTTGATGTGCAACTTAATGTTTGCTGTTTCTAACAAGCACTTGTATGATCTGGCTGAAAAAGTTGAAGAAAAAAGAAAATTTAAGCAAGAGCTTGATCCGTAGCTTCAGCAAATCTATTTTCACCTGAAGACCTTGAACCACTCTGGTGAACAGGGATATAATAAACAAGATAAATATTTTTTATCCGGGTGGAGGGTAATTGAGTGTCACAGAATTCAAATTGAATTATAAACCTTGGCATTAGCATCATTTGGCTAAGAATCACAGATATGTGTCTTAAGTCCCAAGTCAGAATTTGGAAATGAAACAGGTGTCCTCTGGAGTAAATCCAGATGAGAAGAAATTGTCTGAAACAACTGATTAAGTTCTTGCTGACATTACCTTAGATGTTTGAGTTGTTCAGCTAGCTCGTACACAGGCTTTTGAGAAGCAAACATTGTGCTGCTTAACAGCAGAGCTCAAAACAAAGAAGAAATTAACCAATACTAGCGGCAGAGATGTAGTTATATCTCCTGATGTCAAATGGTTTTCTGCCCCCACAACGTAAGTGATGCATGCATTGCTTATCAATACAGTGTAACAGCTGAAATGGTGCATAAGGGTGCTTTCACATAGCACAGTTTTGGTGCAGTTTTAACTGTGCTCCAATTAAATTGCCTTTATTACCAGCAAGCTTCTTTCTGTTGTCTAAATTGTTCAGTTTTTACCGCAATTTTTGCCGTGATTTTTGTGTAGCAATGTACAGCATTAATTGCTGTGCCTTCCTGCACAAAAAACACATTAAAAAACACATCAAAAACGCACCAAAAATGCACTGCTGGAAAGCATCCTTACTGTGTCTGAAGTCTTGTGGATTACAAACACACTAATCGATTACTCACTTTCCAAACAGTTTAGGTAAGTGGAAAAAGCTTGCTGGTAATAAAGGCAGTTTAATTGGAGCGCAGTTAAAACTGCACCAAAGCTGTGCTGTGTGAAAGCACCCTAATGGTGGCACTGGGATAGGAGGCAGCAAGCAATAGCATATTAGGCACTGATCAGAATAGCAGCCCCTCCATTCCCTGAATCAGTTTGGGCCCCAGAGCTTGGGACCTCCACTGATTATAAATTGATAGCATAAGCTACTGATATGCTCTTTCTTGATGAGGTGGAAATACCACTTTAATGAATAACATAGTCTGCATAAACCAAATATTTAGAGCCATTGACGTAGACAGATGTTGTCTTACTGCGTCAGGAAAGCGTTCCTAAAACCTCCTACAGAAAAGGCTTATTGATCTCAAAGGTGTCATTAAGCATAATAGCTGAGCCAAACTATGCCCATGTACATAAACCCTTATGAAAAGCTCCTTTATTTTAGCTATAACATATAGCATTGTGCATAAATCTTCCCTTTTTATGCCCGACGGGATCAGTGTTGGTTCTTGCCTCAGTTCCTGCAATCGCTTATTACAGAACTTCTTTCAGTAAAGAGGAAAATATTAAGGAAATAAAAGTAGATTAGGCAATTGCTGATAGTACAATTACATTATATACATTTAAGGATTTTACTGTCAATGTGTATTGTATTGAGTATGGACAGAAATGTAAAAACATTGGGGGACATGCATGAAAGGAGCTGCGCAAGTTTTCTGGCATGCTTTGAGCCAAAAAACCATTGTAGCCATCAGAGGCAGAGGTAGGCGAGGTAGGCGATCGTCTAGGGCGCCCACCTCTGCCTATGCCTAAGGGGCGCAGTCAGAGGCCCCGAACCTCGCCGGGCTCCAGGCCGCTGTTGTGGGCCTGAAGCGCCGACGGTCTCTTTGAGCGCTTCTGCGGAGCAGAGAGCGAGCGCTCCCTGCCCCACAGACAGTGTCAGACCCACTCACCGGAGGATCGCTGGATCCTCTGGTGAGCCGCAGGGCCGACACAGCGGGGCCGCCGGTCCTCATAGCGCTGAGGACCTGCCGCGGCCCCGTGCGGCTCAGCTGGCAGAGTCGCGAGGAAGTGATGTCATCGCGACTCTGCCTCTCCTCAGACACACAGCCCGTCATAGGCTGTGCACCCGAGGAGCTGTCGGAGGAGCGTCCCGGTGCTGGAGGCATGATGACATCATCACGTCTCCAGTGTCAGACTGAAGAGGAGCGCCCAGCCGGAAAAGAAGCCGGGAAGCAGGTAAGGTGAGTATAGATGTTGTTATTTTTACCTGAGAGTGCCCCTATATACCCCTGCCTGAGCCCCTATATACCCCTGCCTGAGCCCCCATACGCCTGCCTGCGGCCCCCATAAGCCTGCTTGAGCCCCCATACGCCTGCCTGTGGCCCCTATACGCCTGCCTGTGGCCCCCATAGCGCTGCGTGAGCCCCCATACGCCTGCCTGAGCCCCCATACGCCTGCCTGTGGTCCCATACGCCTGCCTGTGGCCCCCAGACGCCTGCCTGTGGCCCCATACGCCTGCCTGTGGCCCCATACGCCTGCCTGTGGCCCCTATACGCCTGCCTGTGGCCCCTATACGCCTGCCTGTGGCCCCATACGCCTGCCTGTGCCCCTATACGCCTGCCTGTGGCCCCTATACGCCTGCCTGTGGCCCCCATACGCCTGCCTGTGCCCCCATACGCCTGCCTGTGGCCCCCATACGCCTGCCTGTGGCCCCATACGCCTGCCTGTGGCCCCCATACGCCTGCCTGTGGCCCCTATGTGCCTGCCTGAGCCCCTATATGGCTGCTTGAGCCCCTATACGCCTGCCTGAGCCCCCATATGCCTGCCTGTGGCCCCTAGCTATATACCTGCCTGAGCCCCTATAGCTATATACCTGCCTGTGTGCCCCTATATACCTGCCTGAGCCCCTATAGCTATATAACCTGCCTGAGTGCCCCTATATCAATATACCTGCCTGAGAGTGCCCCTATATCAATATACCTGCCTGAGAGTGCCCCTATATCAATATACCTGCCTGAGAGTGACCCTATATCTATATACCTGCCTGAGAGTGACCCTATATCTATATACCTGCCTGAGAGTGACCATATATCTATATACCTGCCTGAGTGCCCCTATATTTATATACCTACCTGTCTAAGGGGACAATATACATATACCTGCCTGACTGAGAGGGCATATCTATATACCTGTCTAACTGAGGGATTTATATACCTATAATTAAGGAGTTACTGGAAATGTGAGGATTCTAAGATATTTGTGTCCAAATCCTCAGGGACGAGTATTGGCCGGGAGCAATCAGCGAGAAGGTGTGAACCGGATGGAGAAGAAAAGGGAAAGTGAACGACGCTGATCAGAAATGATGTCTCCGGTGAGTCACTAAATGTAACTGCAGTGTAATCACTTAGATTACTGCTGAGCATCTACATACAACTAGTATCTACCAATATATTGGTCCCTGTATGGCAGTGGTATATGTAATCAGAGCCTGTGTACAGCTGATAGTCACATGTGGGGGTCGCGTTTGTTCAGGGTCTGGCAGGATTGTTTGATCCTTAAGTAGTAATAGTTCGGGGTCTTGGTTTTGTAGGAGTGTTTTTTAGTAACAATCATTTGTCCGTTAGATTTGCTCCAAGTATAGGTGGATTATTTAGTGACTGTTATTTAGGGGTATTACACTGTCAAATGGAGGGGAGCGATTTTGAAAAAGCAAATTTGTCAGGGCTGATTTTCATTGTGCAGTGACTGCTTAGGAGATGGACTGGAGCTATGTGGAATATGCAGAAAATTAGTGACAGGACCTGGCGCAGGGGTGAGAGGAATTAGTGGGGGAGGGGCCATTTTTTGGGGAGTGAGGGTGAGTGGGAGGGGGGGGGCGCCATTGGCTGTACTTGCCTAGGGCACCAAAATGCCTTGTCCCGGCCCTGGTAGCCATGTTCTACAGATGTATGAACAGTTGTACGCCCAAACTTGGTGCATTCTGCACCAGACACGACACATTTGAATGCGGCAAAAATATTCTATGCAGGGCATACTGCATGCCAGATTTGGGAACACACATATGACATTTTCATATATTTCAAGCACCTTCTACACTAAGAAAAAGCCAGTTAAAACAGGTGAGTCGGTGCCAAGTTCATACATGGTGCCCTATGAGTACTATCATTTTATAGTGAACCATATGGCATCTAATTGTCTTAAGCGCTTCCTGATTAAAAGGGTTGTCTGGTTTTGTAAAATAACTGTCTACAAGTCAGGGAGGGGTTAAAACATAATATAAAAAGTTAACTGACCCTTAAAACCTGCTGCTTCTCCCAGTGCTCCCCTCTGATGACATCATGTTCACTGGTCACCTGACACTGCAGCCAATCACACAGCCCAATCAGACCTGTGATTGGCTGCAGCATCATGTTAAACATGATGTCATCAGCAGAGAGCATCAGAAGTAGCAATTGTTCTGTACGGTCCGGGTTGTCTATTTTAAGTCCTCCCTGACCAGTAGACAATTTTTTTATAGGAATGGACAACCCCTTTAATCATAAAGTGCCTTAGACTGTTAGATGCCATACGGTTCAATATAAATAATACTATTTTTTTTTAGAAGACAGACAATTCCTTTAACACAGTGGATTTTTGTATAGAAAGGTTGCACACCAGTCTCAATTAATTCTTTTCAGCAAAAACTTTATTGAGTAACATGAAAAATATCCGGTTTCATTAAAAATTGAATCAATATATTTCCATTTTATATGTATGTCTAGATTCGTATACTCCAGAGTATACGAATCTAGAGATACATATAAAATGGAAATATATTGATTCAATTTTTAATGAAACCGGATATTTTTCATGTTACTCAATAAAGTTTTTGCTGAAAAGAATTAATTGAGACTGGTGTGCAACCTTTCTATACAAAAATCCATTATTAATTTTTTGGTTTGCACCCAATTATACACCGGATAGAGTGCCAAAGACGATCTTTCTCTACAAATTCCTTTAACACAAACATACATTCTATAACTTCACAACAAGATTTAGCAGTTTGTCAAAATAAACGTTAATCATTTTGTCAGATAAAGAAGCAAATAATCTAAGAGAAAATGTGCACTTTGGTTTTAGATTGATTTTGTGTTGATCTGCTGTAAATGGGTGAGGTCAACGCTGGAAACTAATTTAGCGAATTTCATGGGAGAATGAGTTATACTGAAATCTATATTTGTCAGGGTTACTAATTGACCATAAATGAAGCTTGGCAATTACAGCTACTGAAAACATTTCATGCTGCTTCTACCTGTCTGCTTCACTTTGACCTCTTTAATCTATACGGTTTTGTAAATAGTTCCGATTCTGCGTGTGAAATGGTCTGTACAATGTAGAAGTCATGTAAAGGGATGATAATAAAAAGGACTACAATAATAGAACACATGGTGCTGAATACAGTTTAACCTCATGGGTCATAATGATACACAATCCTAGGAAAGTGACTAATTAGGAGAAGAATGTATACAGGGCACAGAGAAACTACCAAAGTGACATACATTCTCTAATGAAAGGGCGCTTAAAAATCCTTAACAGTGCATGAATTCTTTAACTGGAAATAGAAGCAGGCTCGAAATAAAATAAAAGCTGCAGAAGTGTTTTCCTAGGTGAACGAGGAGGTTTACTTTACTTATAATATATCTACAATACCCTTTGAGCTAGTTGCCACAATTTAACCTATTCGTATTATGTAAAGTAACAAAATGATTGTTTGCTAAAAACAATGCATTATCTGAAAAGTCTTTGTTAGTGCTATTATTGCATTACCTTTGTTTGTAACCAGAGTGTGTTCCTAGGAACTGTATACACAAAACAGTAGGCTGGTTTGGATTTACACTCAATAAAGTTGCCTTATTTTAGATGCATTGGAGCGGAGGAAACCTGCTTCTAATAGTGCACATAACCTTACAATCTAGAATACACAGTAAAGCAGTAAAGGAAAAAGTACAACCAGTATCAGGTTACGTCAGCATGCAGACCCCAGTGCCCCTCTGTGCAGCACCCAGACATCAGGACACAAACATGTTTTGTCTCTATCCTCATACTTTAAAAATTAATATCCTTGTTTGATAGCTGCATTCAACCAATGGCCCTGTATGGCCATGCATGCCATGACTAAGGGCACATAGTGCCAGAAACGCATTGGCAGGTGTGTGTGTTTAGGCACAGATTTTTTCTTTCACTATGCCTCATTTTATATTTTAATCGTATCTATAGATACTAATAAACTGGTTTTGTGATTTTATTCCATTTTTGCCACCGTGTGTTCGCTGTCCCAAAGGACTTTTCTTCTACTCATATAATAGCACATACAGCCCTATAGTAACAGCCATACAGTGCCCACCATACAGGGCCATTGGTGCCATGCCATGCCATGACTAAGGGCACATAGTGCCAGAAACGCGTTGGCAGGTGTGTGTTAAGCACAATTTTTTTTTCTTTCGCTATTCCTCATTTTATATTTTAATTGTATATATGGATACTAGTAAACTAGTTTTGTGATTTTATTCCATTTTTTCCATTGTGTGTGTCCCAAAGGACTTTTCTTCTATATGTATCTTCCATGCGGCTGGAGCAGGGGACGTGCGACCGAGGTGTGCATTTTGCTATCCTGAAACGTATAGGTGAGCTGACTCGATATATTTTTTCTTTTGCTATTATATGAGCAATTCACTAAAACTGTTTCCGTATTATCTCTGGATTTCTTCCTTAAAGGAATATTTATTTCAACACAATTACAACAGATCCACAAAATAAACCACAAACATTTCTGGTAGGTTTAAGACTCAAAAGAGGAGGAGATGAGTTAGAGAGCAGGCTAAATATGTGTGCTCTTCTCTCTAGTTGTGAAACCCGACTTATAATAAATAATAAAATTAAAATAAGCCCATTATATCCTCTTTCTGCACTACTGAGTAGGGGACCCCCCCATTCTGATCTCTGGCAGTCCCTAAAGGGGTACCTGGGTTATGTGAATATCATAGCAAAAATCTTGGCTATAAGAAGCATGAAGACCCACACAAAAAATTCTTATGAAATACTATTCAAAGAAAGATCTGGAGTAGATAATTTATGTGACAGAACATAAAAATGCAAAAGTAAGTTTTTTTTTTTAAATTTAGCGTTAATTAGAGTTAACAAGCACTGGATTATTAAATATTCATTTGACTTTAATAAGAAACCATACAAAGCAATGATCCAGAACCTCCAGGAAAACAACCCAATAAAAAACTGATGTTCTCTGCTGGATTATTATTATTTCTATGCTAAGCAATACGAAATTTAGGGATTTTGAATATAATAATCAAGATGTTTCTAAGCAATGACCACCTTCTTGTTCTGAGATAATAATTCAACTGTCTGTATGCACTTGAATCTCACCATAATTAAAAAGGTACAATGTAATATGGGTAGTTGAAAACCTAATTCGCTATATTGTTTGCATAATCTTTTATTCAATGTATTAGTTTCACATAACCAGACAAATGATAATCTACACCAGCATGAATTTAAGTATTGTCCTTATGAAAACTGAACTTCAAAACATATCTACTGCAAATTTGCTGTGGCATAAGGGACATTTTTTTGTAATAAAGTTTTATTATATTTTAGCTAGTGTTGAGCATCAGACTTGGATGGGACTGTTTCAGTCTCACCTGAATTTTGCTGCTGGTGGTGGAAACATTGTGTGACCAATGGAATGCAATCAATAAATCCTATCTGAATAAAGGCTGGTGATTGATTGCACATTTTTCTATATTAACAGTAAAATTTGGATCAGGCCGAACTGGCTCAATCTGAATCTGAAATTAATTTCACAGAGCCACAACCAGCTTCAGACTCAAAGTTTCTGGTCAGGCTGTGGGTGGTTCTATAGCAGTGATTGCCATATCAGCTCCGCTGTTCTTAGCTATTCCTGTTACAGTGACATGAGTGCAGGAGATTTAAAATCTGTAGTGCACAAAACTGCATAGTCCAAGGAGTGAAAATATACCATTATCTTAAACAATGTTTTTTCTAGGGATTACACACAGCAGGGAATGACTCAACATGGTCAGACAGCAGCTTCTAGCAATCAGATAAGAGAGAGGAAAAAGAGATGGTTGATAACCAAATGAAACTGGTGTGTATACGGAAGCGATAAAATCTTTCTCATCTCCTGAATAAAGCAAAATAAAAACAGTAATGTATTTGATAAAAGTCTTCATTTACCTATTTTAAAAGCTAATCATTGAAGTGAGAAAACCCCTTTAATATAATACATTTGCACTATTTGTATCTTTCTACTAGTACTGGTAAAATACTTTTCTTGGCCTATGGCTTTCCTTGGTACAGTTTCTTCTTTACCTTTATCGTTGACCTCCAGTATACAATGCATAGACTGCTGATGACTACATTTTATGATGTAAGCTGGCATGATAACATTATACTGCTAGCCTATGTCCCTAAATATTATATTAAGTCTTAGTGGTATTTAATGGTTAACTGTATTTCACTTGTGGGATGCTGTATAGCACTTGAAGGACTATGACTGCCACAGCACTGTATGCAATTATTTGTTTTAATACAAGTACAACTCTGTTTCAATAGATGCTTTATGTACTATTTTATTAGGGGGTGAATGAAAAAAATCACAGAAAAAATACCTTTTCCACAACAAAGAGAAAAAGGTATATACTAGTCACAGAAAAATAGAAAAAAATAATCTTATTAACTATCCTATTAAAAATACACTACCTAATATGACCCAGATAGGCACCAAAACATGTATCCAGTGAAATAGCTAGTATACCAGTATGTCTAGCATATGATCACACAAGGTCATCAAATGAGTATATAAATTGCAACGAAACACACGTACTAAAAGACTCACGATTAGTTGATTATGATTCCAGTGTAAATTGATGATAATCCAGGTGATAGTGAGGACAATCCATAAACTATCCCTTATAGTCAACCATACATTAAAGGGGTTTTGCCAAGAAGTGATTTCCTCATCTAACAGACTGATACTCCCCTCTTGAGCCCTGAAAAAAGGGGCGATGTGTTTCTGTGTTTAAAAAAACAAGTACCTCCTCTGTGATGCCATCGTACCACCTCCCATGCACGTTCCTGAGGCTGATATTCAGTCTCTATAATTGAGCGTTTGTTAAACCACAGAGTATCACTCTATTATGCACAAGCTCTACGGGTTTTTTATTTTCTCCCTCTTATCTGCTCAGGAGTAAAGATAAGTTCTGAGCAGGCAGCATTCACTGACTACAGACAGGGGTGGGGAGGGAGGAGGGCTGAGCAGGGAGCGTCTGCATGTTTACTCAGATAATTACATTACAACCAGCGGATTCTCTATACAGCAGACACAGCCTCTGACACAGAAAAAAAGCTAGTGCAGATTCCCAGTAACACTGCTTTTCTCCACTCCCTTTAAAAGCCGTTCATGGTGTCCTGCCATCAGTTAAGAAGTGCAAACCACGCAAGCGCGCCAGGAGCTTTGCCTTGATCAGCTTCCTGGTCCCGTAGCTAAGTAAACGGTCAGGAAACTAAGGGCATCTAATCCAGCGCCCCTCTCAGAGGCATCACTTTTTAATCACATATAATAAAGAAAATGATTAAATACCCATTTGGGAGGATCCCATGTCAACATTAGATCATGGCAAAACCCCTTTAAGTATCTGCGGAAGGCAGAGTATTAACCTCAAAAAGAGTGGCCCCCGCCTCTTGATGACTGACCCTATTTCCCCATTATTACAGACCCTGTAATAGGACACAAAATGGCCAAAACAAAAAAGGATAAAAAAAAAATTAGCACCTGGGTATAATAACCCGCAATAGAAAATGTCCTGAAGCCTCACAATGCCAAGGTACCTGTTAGAATCAATTTGGTAGTTTTTGTCGTGGTCTCATGATGTCCAAACTGTGAACAGCATGAGGAGGAGACTGTTTAATCCCAATTCAAAATTTGATCACCTAAATGAATGCGGTGATTCAGGATCCAAATACCTGTTGTGAATTTTGCCATTGTTAGAGATCAGCAAGTTGTGCAAAAAGTACTGGAATACTGAACAGTTGGACATGTGCATTCTAAAGTTAAGAGAACCTGTAACATAGTTTATGCCCCCCTTGCTGAGGGCAGCACAAGCTAGTGCCAGACCTGCTGTTTCCAGCTCTGTGTTCCCTTATTCTGTAAGATGCTGGAGTTTTAGAGGATTTAATGCTCAAATCTGCAGTTTTCAGCCTGTTCTGCAAGTAAAGAGTCAGTTTAATTGATGACCCACCCACCTGCAGCTAGACCCGCCAACCTCACAACTGATTAACCTATTCCTTTGAATAGGTAGAAACGTGAATTACTGTCAGGTGGGTAGGGATAGCCTTGGGCAGGCGGGGCTAACACCTGCACATGAATAAGCTGGACTCTGCCAGATGTGAGCATTAAAACTCCTGCACCTTACAGAATAAGGGAGACAGCGCTGGAAACAGCATGACTGTCACTAGCTTGTGCTGCCCTCAGCAAGGGAGGAATAAACTAGATGATAGGTTCTCTTTAAGAGAGGGTCTCATTTAGTTCCTTTTAAAAAAATGTTCAAGAAATGTTATGTTCATTCTGAAAGTTCAACCAAAAGCCAACTATCCCCTAACTTTTTGTGAATACTGTATTTATGTACTGTATCTTAATTCTGTGTGTCACTATGTATCCGATTGCTGCACAGCACTAAATATATAAATATTCTATAACATAATTTATCTGGGCACTATATTCATTATTTATTATGACATAACATGGCATTGCCTTAGCATTTTGGGTTACATTAATTATTTTTTTGCGTGCATTAGTAGCATAGAATGCGCCTGAATCTATGAACCTGTTCTACTGTAGGTCATAGAATTAGCGCTTTCTGGCTACAAAATGACAATTCTGCTCAGGGTAACCACCTTTAACCCCTTAAGACCCAGCCTGTTTTGGCTTTCCTGACCCAGCCCTATTTTGAAATCTGACATGTGTCCATTTATGTGAGGAATAACTTTGACACTTTTACCTATTCATGTGTTCAGAGATTTTTTTCTCGTGACACATTGTGCTTTAGTTAGTAAGAAATTTTTATCCAACATCCTTGTTTGTTTGCGAAAAATATCAAAATTTTCATGAAAAATTTTGGAAAATTTGCGTTTGAAAGGTTGCAAAATTTCTCGTGCAAGACAGTAATTATTCACCACAAAAAGTTTAGACAGAATCTACCATATGTCCACTATAGGTTGGATCATTTGTAAATGTCTTTTTTTTTTTTTTAACGACATTAGAGGGCTTAGAAATTTAGTAGTACATTTCTCACAATACTAAAATTCAGCAATATACATTTTTTTAGGGACCACTCCAGTTCTGACGTGGCTTTGAGGGGCCTGCATGATTAGATACCCCCATAAATAAAAGCCATTCTAAGAAACTGACCCCTTAACATATTTACAATACTATTTTAGAAGTTTGATAGCCCTTTAGATATTTCACAGAAATTAAAGCAAAGTGGAGTGAAATTTTGAAATTTCACTTTTTTTTGCAGATTTACAATATTTATCCATTATTCACTGGAATACGGTAAATGTGACTAGGTAAATGCAACTTAATAACAATTTCCCCAGGTCTGCCGTTTTAGAGATATCCCATATGTGGCCTAGTGCAGTATTTGGCTCCAGCATAAGCCCCAGAATAGGAGGAGCACCTACGGCTCTGAGGTCCACATTTCAATACGATTTTCTTTATGGCGCCATTTCAGGTTAGGGACACCCCTAAGGTGCTAAAACTTAATAAACACCCTAAATAGACCCATATTGGAAACTACACCCTTAAGGAATATATCCAGGGGTGCATTGAGTATATAGACCCCACAGGTAGATTCACAAATATTTTTTTAGCATAAGCTGTGACAAGTACAAAAACAATTTTTTCCAATAATCAGCAAATTTAGCTTAAAATGTTTCACATATACAAGGAATCCCTGGACAAAATGAACCATAAAACTTGTTAACAATTTCTTTCCAAGTTTGGCAATACCCTACATGTGGGTGTACACTGCTGAGTGGGGGGCGCATGGCAGGGCGTATAAGGGAGGAGAGCTATTTGGCTTTTTGGAACGTCAGATTTTTGGTGGGGCATGTCGCCATTTGCAAGCCCTAAGGACAAGAACAGTGAAAACATCCAGAAGTCGCCCATTGTTGGATTCAACCCCATCAGGGATCTCATCTAGGGAAGTATTCTGCATTTGGATGAACAGGTGTGCCATAGTATTTTTTTAGCATGGGGCAAGGAAAATGGGGGGAAAAACACAGTCAGGTCATTGTATTTTGAGTTTCAATTTACAGCATTCGCCGTGCAGTGTAAAATTATGTGATAACTTTACTATGGGGGCCGGTACACTAACCATGATATAGAATTTTATATAGTTTTTCTGTTTATTACATTTACACAGTAGAAATTACGTCCTATAAAAAATTGCGTTTTATATGTTGTCCTAATCCTGACCCCCCAGCCATAACTTTTTTATTTGAGCTGTGTGTAGAGCTGTGTAGGGACTTAGTTTTTTGCAGGATGAAGTTGAAGTTTTTATTGTTCCATGATGTGGTTGCATATGATGTATGTTTTCACATTTTATATTAATAGGTTTTTGTGAGATTTTAGAACAAAATACAGCAATCTTGGTATTGTTTTTTATTTTTAATTTTTAATAACGGGCACTGTACGTATATCTGACATGGTAGCTTTACTCAGCCGGTCAATACGATTTACACCGATACCCAATTTATAGATTTTTTTATGTTTTATACTGCTTTTAAACCAAATAAAAAACACTTTTATTCAAACAGGAAAATACGTTTTTGCATCACCATAGTTTGAGAGCCATAACTTTTAAATTTTTCTGTGCTTGAGCTGTGTAGGGACTTGTTTTTTGCGAGAGGATTGACGTTTTTAATTAGTATCATTTTTGGTGGGGACAAGGCTTTACTGATTGCTATTTAAATCCCTTTTTTGGAGGCAGGGTGCAGAAAAAATAACTGATACTCCTAGTAGTGATTTTTATTTTTAATTTAAACAGGGCTCCCGTGCAGTATCCCTGATAAGTTAGACTTTAAAGCTCTTGGGTCGCTACGATTATGGCGATACCTATTTAATATATTTTATTTTTTATGTTGAAGCACTTTAAAAAAAAGAAAAGTGGTTTTAGTGATGGTAAAAACAATATTTAATGCATCGCTATCTTCTGAAGCTATACCATTTTTTTATTTTTCCGTATACAGAGCTGTATGAGGACTTTTGTTTGCGGGATGTACTAGACATTTTAATTGGTAAACTTTGGCGATTTAAGGAGTTACTGATCGCTTTTTATTCCATTTTTTGTCTGCGGGATGAACAATAATCTCAATTCTGTGATTGATTTTTTTTGGTGTATTTTTTTACGGCGTTCACCGTACGGTTAATTAAACAATGACAGATTTATAGGGCAGCATTACGCACACGGCGATACCAAATATGGGTACTTTATTTATTTTGGATCTTTTTTGGGGCCGATTGGCGTTGTAAAGGGGAAAAGGGCGGTGTACGTATTGTTTATTTTATTTTTCGTGTTGTGTATTTACTTGTTTTTCACGTTTTTTTTACTTTTTTTACACTTTTCCCACATTTTATTTTAACTTTTCCCCATAGTGATTTGAATGAAAGGAATTCTTTAAGATCGCTCAAACAATAGAATCAGTGCATAGCTTGTGCTATGACTGGTTTCCTATGACAACTGTCAGTCACGATGCCGGGTCTGCCCACAGGGCACGGCGGGCGTCGTGACGATCACAGACAACCCGGAAGGCAATCCTGCCCGCGTGGTGTCTGTAAGGAGGCAGGAGCTGCACGATCGCTCGATCCGTGCGCTGCTGCCGCCGACAGAGACGCGCAGGAAGAGTGATCTCCTCCTGCGTCTCTCTTAGTTATTGCGACGGATTGTCGCGATAATTACAGGGTTATCCGCACCCCCCCCCCCCGGAGCGATCCGGGGTCGGGCCGATGGTGCGGGAATGTCAGCTTAATATACAGCTGACACCTCGTGCGCCGATCGGCGCGAACTCTGCTTTTAGCAGTTCGCGCGATCCTCAACGTATCCTCCTCCAGGTTGCGTTAACCCCCAAACGACCTGGACGTATGGATAACCCCAAATTCGTTAAGGGGTTAAAGTGCTCTACCTGTTCCAGCACTAATGGGCCTGGATTTGCCGTACTAAAGCTATAAGGCCTCGTTCACACGACGGATTTGGCCGCAGTTATGGCCGCGAGTTCCGACGCGGTTTCCGTGGCCATAACCGCTGCCAAATCGCGCCAAGATTATTAACATGGTTTCCTATGGGAAACCGCGTTAATATTCACAGGTAACGCCAGCGTGTGTGGAGAGAAGCTCTCCTGTCAATTCTTAACAGGGAGTTCTCTGCGGCGGCGGCCGCGCGGTGCTGCCGGCGGGTGGGAGCGCGACCACGGGAGCGGCTTGGGCGTGGCTTTGCCCCCTGCTATAATTTGTATGGGGGCAAACCCTCCGCGCAAGCCGCGCCCAAAACAACCCACTCCCGCACCGAGACAACCCCCAGTACCCCCCCCCCCCCCCCCCCCCCTGGGGGGTTGGGCCCCGCACCCCCCCCCCCCCCCGCCCAACCCGCAAACCCGCGTCGGGAGACGCGAGTTTGCGGCGAGGCCCGACGAGGTTCTGGCAGCGGCGGAACCCGCGGCCAAATCCGTCGTGTGAACGAGGCCTAAATGTGTAGCTTCGTAAGGTTGTAGTGAGACACGCCTCCAGCACGCCCCCGATCTCAAGTCCATTACAAAGTGCCGCAGCCGGTCTGTAATGCGCCTGATGTTGGAGTGCACCTGGTTACAGATAGAGAGAATGGGGCTTTAGTTTTTTAGATAAAAAGACGCCAGACTTCTGGCGCAGCCCCGCTCATGCAGGTCGCCCTTTGTGTGTAATTTATCAGGACACTATATACCACTTTATGCGTAATATATATTTTTCTTTGTTGTCCATACAAAGTTTGATTTTTCTCCAATTAAAGAATCTTATTTGCACCTGATCTAATTTGGCTAGAGTTACCCTATAAAGCAGGGATAAGGAGCATCTGGCCCGAGGGATGCTTAATGCCCTTGACCTCATTCAGCCCTACGCTTTTAAGGTTTACGGAGGAGGAAGTAAATGATGATGGATGCAGGTCCCAAGTGTCAAGCAGGTGGTCAAATCTGGGTAGCGTGTGTATGAATGGGCAATGCACTAATCTACCAATGTAGGGTTGCTAGGAGGCAAAGTGCACTAGAGCTGGAATAACCAAAGAGACTTTTCAGCTTGGGAATCTGCCGGCTTTGCTCACAGGTGTTTGCAGCAGGTTACAGCACTTCACACAGGTAGACTATTACAACCCTTCTCTCGGCTGCTTCTTTAGCTGTTCTTTGGACAATTTACTCAGGACCTTAATTTCTTATTGTTTTATTTTTAAATAATTTTTTGAAATAATTTTTACATTTTCATATTAGTACCACATGTATGAAAACTGTCTAGGCCTAAAAATTACTTTACTGTCCATAGTAACCAATCAGAGCGCCCCTTTCATATAGTGTTCTGGAAAAATGAAAGGGGCACTCTGTTTGGTTGCTGTGGGCAACAAAGTGAGTTTTACAGTTTTCATACATGTGACCCTTAGTGTTTAGCTCTTTGTGTAAGGAGAAGCAGAGATTTTTGTTTATACCCAGAGAACAGATCTGCGACCTAAACATTTATTGCTAAATTATTCATAAAAACCAATTGTTACATTTTGTATAGCTGGTCAAGCATATTGACCAGTAGAAAAAAAAATTATTTTGTTAAAGTACCTAGTGTCCCTCCTATCTGTGACCTCTGGCAGAAATGCGGCATCCTAATCTTAAAGAGAACCTGTCACATAGATTATGCCATCCTTCCTGAGGACAGCACAAGCTAGTATCAGACCTGCTGTTTCGAGGACTGTGCCCCTTATTCTGTAAGATGCTGGAGTTTTAGAGTATTTAATGTTCAAATCTGTAGTTTTCAGTCAGAAAAGAGTCATTTGAAAACTCCGTTTTTTCAAGCCCCACCCACCTGAGGCTAGCCCTGCCCACCTCAACTGATGGGCTGGCCTTTGGTGGATGGGGCTAACACCAGCTCATTAATAAGATTTGAGCATTAAATACTCTAAAACTACAGCATCTTACAGAATAAAGGACACAGAGCTGGAAACAGCATTTCTGTCACTAGCTTGTGCTGTCCTCAGCAAGGGGGCAGAACCTATGTGAAAGGTTCTCTTTAAAGCATACATGCCAACTCTCCCCTTTTTGGCGGGGGGTCCCGCTATCGGGGGTCACCCTCCGCCACCCCGGCAGAGTTGGCAAACCTCCCGCCGCCAGCAGGCAGCGGGGGTTCTTTGATTGGCCGCGGCGCCAGAGTAGTGTCAGGACGGCATCTGCCGCTCACCCGCCCGGCGAGTATCACTGTGCAGGGAGGAGGCAGGAAGGATCGTTCCCCTCCTCCCTTCGCCCCTTGTATGTACAGCGCCTGTGTGCGCTGTACATACAGATCAACGTCGCAGGGGGTGTGACGCACGGCTGCACTCACTCCTCCTGCGACGCTGAGTCGGTCGGCCGGGAGATGTCCAGAGCTGGCCGCGCTGCAGGGAGCCTGGTGAGGTAAGTGGCTTTTATTATTTTATTTTTATTAGCTATAAGGGGGAACTACCTGGCTACAAAGAGGCCATCTACCTGGCTACAAAGAGGGCACTACCTGGCTACTAAGTGGGCATCTACCTGGCTACAAAGGGGTCTCTACCTGGTGACAAAGGGGGCTCTACCTGGCTACAAAGGGGACACTACCTGGCTACAAAGGGGGCTCTACCTGGCTACAATGGGGGATCTACCTGGCTATAAGAGGGCTCTTCCTGGCTACAAGGGGGCTCTACCTGGCTACAAAGGGGGCTCTACCTGGCTACAATGGGGGAAACTACCTGGCTAGAAAGGGGGCTCTAACTGGCTACAAAGGGTCTCTACCTGGCTGCAAGGGGGCATCTACCTGGCTGCAAGGGGGCATCTACTTGGTTGCAAGAGGGCATCTACTTGGCTACAAGAAGGCATCTACTTGGCTACAAGGGGCATCTACCTGCCTGTAAGGGGCACTACCTGGTTATAGGGGGCAACTACCTGGCTAAAAGGGCACTACCTGGCTAGAGGGGGCATCTACCTGGCTTTCTTTCAAAGCCGTTATGCAGTTAGGTGGAGTGGGTGTGGCTTTTTGAAGGGGTGTGGCACATCAACAAGATGGGCATGTCCATGCAAAATCTTTGCCTCTTCAATCTCCTGCTTTTCCACTTTCAAAAGTTGGCAAGTATGCTTTAAAGTGTCAATAACTCAGAAATCAACAGTCCCTGTTGCCATAGAAATGCCTGTGAGGAAATCTGTCTGGTCATTTCTGACAAGTACTATGATGTCACCAAAGGTGTGGCAAACCAGTATGATGATTACAGTTACCATGGTTAATTGTTTTGAGAACCATTAGAATGTCATGGTTGTCATAGTAACTACTTTAATAGCAACTCATGTAATAATAAAATTTCCATGGCAACCACTGTAGTGTCACTGATATCTTACCAGGGGTTAGAATACCCCTGCTGTTATGGAAACTACTACAACTTTGCTTCAGTCATGGTGACCCAGAGTATTTCACTGTTGCCAAGGTAATTATTCACTTCTATAAACACTTCCTTCCCTATTTGATAACCATTGTATCATTCTAGGTGGTTTTTACTGTAAGTTATTCCATTTAATGCTGTTTATTGTTACTTTGATAAAACACTGCTACTGTTCTTTCTGCAGTTTGTAGCATGTTAATGCTCTGCAGGCTGCTTTCTGGCACTCTTTGGTCAAGGTTGGATGAATCAGATTTGTTACAGTACAGTGCAAGTACATAGGATTTTACATAACCGTATTCACATGATGCTAGAAAAAACGGCATACATTTTGGCATATTGCACATTTTGAAATACAATGCAAAGGGTAAAATCTGACGTGAACCTGTTGTAAAGTCATAACTTTGGTATTTTGGGTACAATTCTGGATCACGTAAACGTTAAGTTTTATGTACATTTCTTATACACATGCAGATCTAATTTATATCTAGTCTTATCTAATTTATTTTAACCCAAAATGTGTTTTCTTCTGCAGTCATCAAGGGGCTTAATTCTGCCTAAGGCGGGGTTCCCACGGCTTACGCCCCGCAATTATGCCGTTTGGACGGGGGCGAGGCGGGAGCGGGGGAGGGAGCGGGGGGCCGACACCTTGCCGGCCCATAGACATTCATTACCAGCGGCGCGTATACGCCGCTGGTAATTCACATGTCACGTTTCTCCCCCCTCGGCGTATTCGCCGAGCAGGGCGAGGAGACGTAATCCATAGTTCTCTATGAGAACTGTGGATTACCGTAATGACTGGGACATATTCCAGCCGTAATTTGCGCACTGCGGCGCGTAATTACGGACTGAAATACGTCCCATTTTAAGCCGTGTGAACATAGCCTTATTCTACTTCTTTGGAACACGGCAGAATAAATCCATATGTCTAGAAAAGTGTTACACGATACATTGCTTTACATAGGTAGGATAGTGTATTATGTACAGTTAACATATAATTGTATACTGTGAGACTTACATTGTAAAATAAAGTTCAGTTAAATGTTCTTGATAAAATACCCTTAACAAAAACTGCTTGTTCATTAAGCCAAAATTAACCTGTCTTACTATATATTTACATTGTTACCATGTTGAATAACAGGCTACCACAGTAGTAAGGGCTATAACAATTACAGGAAAACCATTTATTCTCCTTAAATAGTGCACTATCACAGTTTTGTTAAGGTGGTGGTTAGAGTAGGAGTCTCTATTTTTGATGGAAAATGGACCAAAACCTCCAACTAAAAACTCATCAATAGCTTGGCATTAGCTAGTGTTCTGATTTGTTGGATTTTCTGGAGAATCACAATACTAGTCTGTGTGAAGTCAGGCCTGCACGCTACGGAAACATTTCCTTTTTTTCCCACTGTTTACTCCTGTCAGTACCCTGTGATCACCTCCCTGTGACCACTCTCTGTAATCTCTTCACCCCGTTACCTCCATAAGATTAGAAAAAAATTGGTTACCACTAATGCTGCACTTTGAGTTTGGGTAGGGCCGATTTGTCTGGACTCAAATTTTGCTAGCTATCACAGAAAAATTGTACAACCAACTGCATGCATTTTTCCAGATGGGAAAAAAGATGTGCAACCGATCAATGACTGGTACAATTCTCTTTTCCTGCCTGAAAAAAGGCTGGTGATTGAAAGTAAATTTCCTGCGATTGCAAATTTCAAATTGCAAACTGGTCCTACCTAAATCCAATGTGGTACTTCCACCAGTTTGTATCAGTAGTCATATAACTGTTAGTACTGTTTAAATTGACTTTGTATGCCACAATTTTTCATTCATACTTTATATGTCACAATTTCAGTATCTACTTTGTATACATCATTTTTTAGCACTTATTTTGCATCCACAATCATTCAGTACCTAATTTGTATTGCACAATTTTTCAGTACCTAGTTTGTGTGCTACAATTTTTAAGTACCTTATTTATATACCACAATTTTATCAGCTCCTTATACGTACATCACAATTTTAAAGTTACTCACTTTGTGCACCACAATTTTATAGCACCTAATCGGTACTCCAGTTTTTCAGTAGTATTTAAAGGATTCCAAAGTTTCAAATAGTAGTTACTATGCTCTCATACTTTATTTTTTTGTAGTATATTATAGTATATTTTGTAGTAAACAACAAGGTGTGCAAATGCCAAAATTATACTTTTTTGGTGTCTTTCTGATAAAAGACCTCTGTGTAGATTTAGGGGAAAACACAATTTGATCAACCTTTTGCCCTGATATATTTTGCACAGCTTATACGTACTGTACATTCTGCTCATTCTTTTCTTTGCTCCATGCCCAGATAGCATATGTGGAGTATTTCCAAATCAACTAGCACCAGCATTACAAATTGCGGCATGGTTGTTTCCAGTGGTACCAGTAGCAAACATAGTGTGAGGCAATGAAAGTGCATATCTGTAGAAAAATAAAAAATTCTGGTCTAAGGACAACAAAATTAATTGGGTCAATTGTTAGTTTTTACTGCACTGGTATCCCAGGGGCTATGTAAATATGACTTAGTGCCCAAAAACCATTCAAGCAAAATTGGCACTGAAAAAGCCAAATAATCCTCTTTCTCTTCTGCCACCTGATGCGTGCTTAAACAGTAGTTTCCCACCACATATTTCAATACTATGGAGAAATTTTGTAACAACTTCCTCATATTACAGCTTCTAAAATTGAAACATTTTAAGCAAAAAAACAAAAAAACATATTATTGGGAAAATACTTTTTCTGACATCTTGAGGTCTCTGTCAACCTGAAATGGTTCCTGGAAAGCACTCCTATTATAAAGAAATTCCAAAATTCATAAAGTGGGACTATGTGTGAGTCAAATAGCATAGTAGGGCGATATATGGGATATTTCTAAATTCTGCAGAATCAGGATAATTAATATTGCATTGCATTTCTAACACCTACCATGTTTCAGTAAAAAGCAATAACATGTTGAATACTTTGAAGGGTGCAGTTTCTCGAATACTGTATAGGGATTCTTTTACAAGTTTCTGACTTATGGGCCTCTCAAAGTCACTGCAGAACTAAAATGACTTAAAAGTTAAAAAAAATTAAGGATAAATGTATACACCTTTAAAAGGGTTTTGCTACAATAGAAAATGATGGGATATAGCTATCATTGTTTGATAGATGTCCCACGTCCCATGTGTATAGGGCCATGAAATTCCTAATGGCAGCCTTAGTCAGAGGACAGAGTAGATGCCTCAGCCTGCTCCCTCTCTTGGCTTTGCCTCTTCCACCTCCTCCCTCTCCGTTCATTCAACTCTGAAACCCTCAGTTATCTCTAAGCAGAGGGAGACAATTTTGGTGACAGGCATTAGCAGGAATGTAAGCCTTTCTACTTTCAGCAGTGATGAAGCACCCAGTGTCAGATTCAAAAGATTAGCAGTGGAGCCAAAAAAAATTTCTCAGCATTTCACACTACACCACATGTAAGTGTTCCCCTGCTTAGGAGTCATCCATCCACCCCCCATCAGCAACAGCAGACATCTGAGAGACCTGTTTGAAACTTTTTTCAAGATGCAGCTCCCTACATTTTACAGGGAAGCACTCACTGGGAGTGCTTGTCCATGATGGTCATTTTTATGTCCAAACCCCAAGCAATACCCAAACCCACCACATCTCCCTGTGAGGACCACATGGCAAATGGGGGCCAAGAGGACTGGGCCAAAACCATAACTACAAGCACTATGGGGTTTTTACCCGCCCCCGCTGGGTAGTGTAAATTATTTCAGAAAAGCGATTCCCAAAGTGGCTTTGGGGAAAGGGCAGTTTCATTTCCCCTTTTTAAAAGAAAAACGTGGATTGTCTTTACCCCTTTTCAAAAAGGGTTTTTATTTCAAAGGGATTTCCCGGCCCCCTCTCCCCCCTCATCCCGGGGTGAAAATAGAGAAGGCCTTTGGGGCCCCCTAGCGAACTTTTTGGGTGGGCCCCCACTTTCCCCCCCCCCCCTTTTTCCCACCTCCCTGATTAGGAACATTTTCCAGGGGCATCCCGTTAAAATAAAAAAGGGGGGAATTTCCTCACCCTATATTTTCACCATCAAACTTCTTTCCAAAAAAAAATCCCACTAAAACCAAAACCCAAAAAAATTTCAATAAAACCCTATTAACATAGGAAATGATTATACCGCCAGAACATTTACCCACAAAGGGATGAATTTAAAACCCCTACACTATTACCGATTTATTTCACAAAGACCAATAGTACCCCCCATATTTGTGACCATATATGGGGATATACCCGTTACAAAGGGTTTTCAGACTGTATATAACCACCATACAGTGACCATATAGTGGGAGACACCCTTTTACCAGGGTCTGCAGACTGTATATTACCTCCATAAAAAGGACCAAGGGAGTGGTAGATAAACAGATCCCCCGGTGCTTTTGCAAATAGTTTAAATTACATTGAGGGGGCCCCACAGGTGACGTCCCTTTCTGAAGAGTCGTTCACCCTTTTCCCCTTTTTTTTTTTCTAAATTTGGTCCCCGACCTCCATGAGACTTGCCCATTTCCCCCACTTTCCCTGTAGAATTTTCAACACAAACATCTGGACGGGCCCCACTTTTTTTTTTTAATTTTCCCAACTGAGTGCCCCTCCCTCATTTTTAAAAACCCCCATTTATAATGGGCCCCAAAAGGTAAGAAATTTCTCCCCGGTAAATTTTGGGGCACCCCCCTTCGGTATGTAGGTTTTGAACGGGGGGCCCCCGGGCCCGGTTTGCTTGGGGACCCACCGGGCAGTAAATAGGGGGAGATGTAGGCAGCTTCGGGCCCCCGGGCGGTAGCTTAGGGTTCCCCTGTAGATAGGGAAAGGGGGGCCCCCGTAGCTTGGGGCCCCCCCTGTAAGTAGAATAGGGCCCTCTTTTAGATTAGGGCCCCCTTATTTGGCAGAATAATCCCCCCCTAGATTAGGGGCCCCCCCCTTTTAGGGAAATTGGCCCCCCCGGATTAGGGCCCCCCCTTGGGAGCAAGTTTAGGGCCCCCCCGTATATTAGGGCCCCCCTTGTGGCCGAATAGTCCCCCCCCAATAATTTGGAAAACCCCCGTAGGCAAAATAGTTTTTCCCCCCTTATTAGGAAAACCCCTGTGGCATTGTTTCCCCCCCCCTAATTTTTAGGGCTCCCCGTAGGGCAAGGTTCCCCCCCAGTTATTAGGGGTTTCCCCGTTTGGGGAAAGTCCCCCCCCCCCCGTTAAATTTGGGCCCCCTGTGGGCATATTTTCCCCCCCCACAGTTAATAAGGGGGCCCCCCGTAGGGGATTGTTCCCCCCCCAGTAATTGAGCCCCCCTGTAGGTATAGTTTCCCCCCCCAAGTAATAGTGCCCCCTAAAAGGTTTTTAGTTCCCCCCCCCATTAAAAGGGGCCCCCCGTAGGTAAAGCCCCCCCCCCTAGTAAAAAGGGCCCCCCTTTAGGTTTTAGTCCCCCCTTTCCCTAATAGGGGCCCCCCGTAGGTAAGCCCCCCCCGTAAAGGGCCCCCCCGTAGGGATAGGGCCCCCCCAAGTAATAGGGGCCCCCTTGTAGGTATAGTCCCCCCCCAAATAATTTGGGCCCCCTGAGGATAGTCCCCCCCCCCCAAAAATAGGGCCCCCCGGGAGGAATAGCCCCCCCATTTAAAAGGGCCCCCCCTTTTAAATTTTAGTCCCCCCCCCCGTAATAGGGGCCCCCCTTTTAGATAGTTCCCCCCCCCCCGTAATAGGGCCCCCCCCTTTTAGGGTTTAAAAACCCCCCCCCCCCCAGTAAAAAAGGGCCTCCTTTTTAGGATAAACCCCCCCCCCAGTAAAAGAAACCCCCTTGTAGGGGATAAAACCCCCCAGTTTAAAAGAGGGCCCCCCTTTTAGGTTTTAAAAACCCCCCCCCCAAAATAGGGGCCCCTTTTTTTGGTATAGACCCCCCCCGTAAAAAGAAACCCCCTTGTAGGTACGACCCCCCCCCCCCCAATAGAGCCCCCTTTTAGGTATAGATCCCCCCCGTAAAAAGAAGGGCCCCCCTTTTAGGGATAGACCCCCCAGTAAAGGGCCCCCTTTTTATGTAAGACCCCCCAGTAATAGGGGCCCCCCTTTTAGGTTAGACCCCCCCCAAATAATAGGGCCCCCCTTTTAGGTATATAATCCCCACAAAATTGGGAATCTGAAAGAGAACAAAAGATGACTTTTGATCACTATATTTTACTATTGTCCATAGGCAAACTTAAACTCTATCATTTTACCTGTTAAAACACAAAAATGTAACGTTTATTAATCAAACTTTTAAACCCCTTTTACAACTATTTAAAAACCTGTTTCAAACCTATTTTTAAAACCCTTTTTTGCTTCTGAAAGAGGGAATAACTCCCTTTCTATTATAAAAGTCTGGTGGAACCCCACCTACAAAAGGGGGAGCCTTTATTATATAAAAATACTAGCTTCAGTAAGGGATTTCCCCAAACCAATACTTGGGCAGTCGTCCCCAATTCATAGACAAGAACAAATAAGGCCCCCCTTTTGACACCCCTGCCGCAGGGGCATTGAGACAGAGGGGGAGAACACAATTTAAAGTATATTGACCTCGCCCACTTTTGCCAGCTAACCCCGGCTTATCAAGGCAGGGGTCCGTTCACATGTGGTTGGCCACTTTTTTATATATGTTAGGGAAAACACCCCCTTCAGGTGCTCCCAAATTTGCCATCAGAGAAACCAATAAAGCCCCTCCCCCTTCCGCCGACACTCATAACAGAGATGGGCGAATCGATATAACGAAGGTTTTAAATTTGTTTAGAAAATTTTAGGGGAAAAATTCGGTCCGGAAAGAAGTCGAAACTTTGGGGTACTTCGGGTGAACGAAGTGTGCTTTTATTGTTTAAAATGGCGCGAGACATGGCGCAAAATGGGGCAAAGCACTCTGGGAGGAAGAAGGGGATAGCCTGCTGACTGTGCAGGGGTGAAACCCAAACAGAACTGGGGGATTCTGTGACGTCACCCCCATATAAAGCCCGCGACGCTGGGGCTCAACTCCTCCACTGTGCTCATCAGGGGAAGGGGCTGCCGCGGCTATAGCTCTTACTGAAAGAATTGATTTTTATATAGCGATTTCTGGGGGTGTCTCACTTGTCTCAGAGATGTTCTCTAAATTTTATTTCTAAATTTTTGGGGTATTGGACTGAAATTTCCCGTGTGCGTCCACTGCAGCTGATATACATTCAAAATCCAAGTGGGATCTAAAACAGTTCCTGTTGTTTTATTTAAAGAAAACGCGTTTTACAATACAAATACCACTTATTTTTGGGGTGCTAATTCATTCGCAATTTACATCCAGGGGTTAATTAAAGCGTTGTTTTGCTGGGGTTTTGACCCCCCAAAAAACCCTCTTTTTCAACCCAAAAAATTAAAATTTTTCCTGTAGCCAATTTACAAGCAAAGGTTTAATTACAACTGTATCTCTTTTTTTGTGTGGCGTAGAAAAACACGCAATTGTAACACGACAAAGTACTAGTTGTGGGCTCAATCTTTTGGGAATTTACTCCCGGGGTTAATTAAGCGTTGTTTTGCTGTGTGCTGACAAAAAAAAACCCCTCTTTTTTTAAGCCAAAATTATAAATTTTTCATGTAGCCTAATTCACAAGCAAAAGGTTAATTCAACTGTATCTCTTGTTTGTGGCGTAGAAAACACGCAATTGTAACACCCCACAAAACTACTAGTTTTGCGGCTCAAATTTTTTGGCGAATTTACATCCAGGGGTTAATTAAGCGTTGTTTTGCTGGTGTGCTGAAAAAAAAAAACCGTCTTTTTCAACCCAAAAATATAAAATTTTTTCCGAGCCCAATTCACAAGCAAAGGGTTTAATTTCAATGTATCTCTTGTTTTGTGGCGTAGAAAACATGCAATTGTAACACGCTAAAGTACTAGTTTGTGCGGCTCAATTCTTTGGGGGCAATTTACATCCCGGGGGTTAATAAGCGTTGTTTTTCCGGGTGTCTACAAAATAAAAACCCTTTTTCAACGCCAAAAATATACATTTTTCCTGTAGCCCAATCATGTCCGAAAGGTTAATTAAGCCGTTTGTGCTTTTAATTTAGTAAAAACACGTGTTTTTAAATAACAACAAAAACTTTCTGGGGCCCTTTGTGGGGCAATTTATATCCAAGGGGTTTCCCCGCTTGTTACTGGGTTTTTTTGGAGTCAAAAACAGGGTGTATATCTTTACCAAGTAATCATCATCAAACAGTGTCTGTACATTTTAGAACAAACAGTTAGGTCAGACAGAGAGGTTGGCAGGGCTCTGCACTGCGAAGTGAACAGTGCAAAACTTCTGGAACGGGCACAGTCGCAGACAGCAATAATTGGGGAGTCGCAGCAGGGGTCACTCGGTGAGGCCCAAACTGCCGCTGTCATCTTACTATGTGGTCTGGGCTCAGCGCCACTGTTTATAGCGAGGATGAATACAATTTGAGGTAGGGCAGTCAGAGCTACTTGGCAGTGAAGAAATGGGGGCCAATATCGCCTGCTTCTTGCCAGTAGGCGGCAAAGTATAGATGTGGCAGAGAGGGCATGAGATGTCATGTTGTGAGAGGTCAGCTCGGCATTAAAGAGCCGGTGATGAGGACAGCCGATTCAAGCGAGTGACAGATGAAAACACAAATATATGATGATGGAAGCCGACGCTCTTGGAGCCGGGGGGTGAGGCAAGGGTTCATCAATCGTCAGGAGAAGAGGGCTTCAGCTTGCGCGTGGTTCAGGACAGCAGCGGCCAGCCAGCAAGTGGGTCGTGTGGCCGTGAGTCGCGAGGATAGCAGCAGTGGTGAGGTCGGGAGCAAGCGGGCCACAATGGGGTTTTAAAACCACCCGGCTTTGCAGGTCCAAGAAAGTAGCAGCAAGGGGCTCAGGGATTGGGCAGCGGCGGCAGTAGTCACTCAGTGCGGAGCGTTGGCGGTTAAAAATCGTACTCGGCGGATGCTGGCAGTCTTTGCTAAGACACCGGAGGAGCCGAATATGGGTTTATGTAGTATAATCTGTGGGCAGAACAGTGAAGCGGAGGCCTAGGGAGCTAACGTTGGCCAACGGCCCTGCGTCAACAAATGCAGCGTCCCCATCGGTGACCTGGCGAGAAACGTGGCTCGATGTTGTGGCTCCATCCTGCCGCAGCAGCAACAGCAGAGCGCCCAGTGGACATGATTGCCATGCAGCCAGTCAAGGCTCACCAACCTCTGCAGAGGGAGCTGTTTCTCTTTGACAATCATCTCCCCTGTCCAGAATGCCTCCTGCTCCTCGCTACTCAATGGCGGCCAGCAGTCGTTCAGCGAGGGGGCGGGGGGGGGAAATTTTTTTTGGGGAAAAGAGACAACAGTATGCGTCCAACCATTCCTAAGGTGCATGTGCAGCTGACCGATTGTCTGTCCAAGTTTTTGGTTACTGCACGTCCTCCCTTTCCCAAATGGTGGACTCTGCACAACATTCAGAGAACTAATGGCTTGTTGCAAGCGAGATGGGAGTTCCAAGCCGTAATTTCTTTTCCAAACAATGCAGTAGTACCAGCACCTTCATAAATATGTAGAAACCAGAAGGGGTGTCAGTCCTTGAGATTATCGGTTTGTTCAAGGTGGCACGGCATGCGCGGACGTCTGGAGCTGTGACACGGTCCAGGGCCAGTACATGTCCTTTACGGCCCACTGGCGTGATGTGCTTCCAGCCCAGGCACCACAACAACTTAAACAGGAGACGCCGCTTTCTCCTCCACGATGGTCAAAACTGCTGCACCTGCGCCAATGTCCCGCCTCCCACTCTCCACCACCACCACCATCTCTGCTCCACAAGTACTGCTCCATCATACCACATGTGTAGGGCACAGCGGTGTCACGCAGTTCTACACCGGCTTGCCTTGGCGAATCGAATCGGGAAGCACAAAGGGAGGAACGGCTCCGCGTCATGCAGCCAGAAATCGATGTGTGGCTTTCTCCGCGCCAACTGCAAATCGGAAACCATGGTGAACGGACAATGGGAAGGAACATGGTGTCCACGCTTGCACGAGGAGGGATGGTCCATGCGCTGCATGGCACACGTTGTTCAATTGGTTGTGAAAAAGGTTCGCTGAACGTCTATCCACCGAATCTTCGAACATTTGAAATAGGCCAGGAAACTGTGCATGCACTTTATCCTTCGTACAAAGCCACCAGGGAACACCATCCTCGAGGTGCAGCGGCATAACGGCCACCCCAACACACTCTGATATGCGATGTTTCCACCGCTTGGAATTTCCAGCCTGCAAATGATTGGACGACTTATGAATACAGAGAAGAAAGGACATTTAACGATTTTTTGATGATCCAAGGCAGACCGAAGTACTCTCCCTGTGTAACTTTGATGTCAGCCAGTGGCAGCTCATGCGTGACAACTGCCGTTTGTTGAGGCCAATGTGGATTGGCGACGTTAATTTGTCACTCGCCAGAACAACGGGCATGCATAACTCATTCCACTGTTCATGTCCTTTAACAGATGATGAAAAAGATGTCCTGGAAGGGGACTGGAGACACTGGCGACTACAATCTCATGGCCCCATGAGTCCGGTGGGGACTGAAATGGAGGTGGTGGAGGAGGAGGACATTGGAGCATGAAAGCATTGTCTGGTGAATGAGTGGATTTTTACACCCAGGTGACAAGAGAGGTGGAGCAGGAGAGCTGGGAGGAGGTGGATGGAGATGAGGAAGACGAGGAGATGACCCCCAAGCACCGTCGGCAGTAATACAGTGGAAATGGAGGCAGGGAGCCCTCGGAGTCTTGTGCAGTATGGCCGCAGCATGCTTATTTGCCTGGCTTGAGTGACAGCCGAATAGTCGCATCTCGAGGAGAGGGTTGACTTTGGCTCTCCACCCTATTGGCCCTCGCTACCGCGTTCCAAAATCGGGAGCCTTTTACACAGCTATGAGAGGAAGACAAATCAAATACATAGGGGAAATCTCCGTAATCAGTTGGCTGCTGCCTATGTGCGGGCATCGTCCTCCTCTGACAGGTCTGACCGGGGGGTTCCTCAGCGTTTACGTACTACTGCAGCGGCAGCTGGGGGGACGGTGGGGGGGTGAGGAGCAGTACCAGCTACATCAGTTGTAACTTAAGTCTGGAAGTCACTGATGAGACGCTTCCTTCACCCGCCTAGTGAGGGAGGGCAGGTCGCCAGCAGCAGCGCAGCAGGACCTGGAGCTAGCCACTGAAACTACAGGTTGTGGCCTACTTGGAACAGCACTCTGCCACGACTCAGTTAGAAGATCCGCTGGGACATACTGGCAGCCAAACTGGATGTGTGGCCGCAACTTGCCGAGTTTGCAGTGTGAGAAGCTGCGTCCTGCCAGGCCAGATAGTGTGGCATCAGAGCGGGTGTTCAGTTGCGGCGGGGGCCTGTTACCCCAAGGACAACCCACTTGTCAACGGGATAGTGGAACGGACTGACCTTTGTCAAGAACTGAATCAGGCAGCTGTGGGATCGGCAGGATTTCCACACACAAGGCTTTCAGGCGTCAGTTTCTGGGTTTCAAAAACTACCTCGCCTCAAGCTCCACTATTCTGATGCCGCACCGCCTGATGCCACACATCTGCTGACAGGTTCTCCATCTGCCTACCAATCCTTTGACCAGGGACTGGTATTGCACACCACCTCAACCACTATGTCATTGTGCCACTCTGATGAAATCATGCTGCTGCTGCTGTTGCTGGTTGCCGTGACATCACACTGCTGTCATTGTGCCACTGTCTGACCTCATTGCTGCTGCTGTGGGCTGCTGCCAATGTCTCCACACTGTGTCATTGTGCACTGCCTGACCTCCTTGCTGCTGCAGCCGTGACTCAGCTCTCAGTCATTGTGCCACTCTGTGGCTTATAACACTCACTCAGTTTTTGCCACCTCCAGAATGTCATTGTTTGCCACTACCTGATCTCATGGCTGCTGCTGTCGTGACTCTTCACACTGTGTGATTGTGCCACTCTGTGGGTCCTATAATACTGTTTTCGCCGCCTCAGAATGTCATTGTGCCATGCCTGCCTCTCATGCTGTGCTGTCGTGGGACCTCCACACTGTATTCATTGTGCCACTCTGTGGCTAATACTGTTTATCCGCTCCAGAATGTCATAGTGCACTGCTGATCTCATTTACTGCTGCGCCGTGACCTCCACACTGTTTGATTGTCGCCACTCTGTGGCCTAATACTGTTTTGCCGCCTCCAGAATGTCATTGTGCCACTGCCTGATCTCATGCTGCTGCTGTCGTGACCTCCACACTGTATCATTGTTCCACTCTGTGGCCTAATACTGTTTTGCCGCCTCCAGAATGTCATTGTGCCACTGCCTGATCTCATGCTGCTGCTGTCGTGACCTCCACACTGTGTGATTGTGCCATTCTGTGGCTTCCTCCTGTTTTGCCACCTCCAGAATGTCATTGTGCCACTGCCTGACCTCATACTGCTGCCGCCATGACCTCCGCTATCAGTTATTGTGCCACTCTGTGACTTCCTCGTGTTTTGCCACTCCAGAATGTCATTGTGCCACTGCCTGACCTCATGCTGCTGTGGCTGCCGCCGTCACCTCCACACTCTGTCACTAATGTTGCCACCTGAGCTCTCAGCTTGTTTTTTTCCAGCTTTCGCTGGCATGACTTTATCAGGCTACATTCCCGCTGAGTTTTTTGGTCAGTTTTGCCCTCTTAAGTGCCCAGGGAATTTTATAGTGAAGCGATTCTAAGAGCGGCGGCAGTCATCTGCGTGTCATACTAAAACACAACATTGTATGAAGACCAAACCAAGCTCCCTCTGCATATTTAAGCATGGCACAACGTTCTACAGCACCCTGCAGGCTCTGTGCAGCCTGGAAATAGCTGTTTTTTAACGCGATTCGTGCCGAAGTAATTCGGAACGAAACTAATTTTGTCGGAAAATTCGTCGAAGTGACCGAATCGAATTTTTGAGAAATTCGCCCATCTCTACTCATAACATGTCCTGCTAAAGCTGCCACCATGCTCTCATGAGCCAACAACCTTCAGTCAAATTCGCCATCTCCATAACGGGCTTGCGCCCCATCTTACCGTACTGCCCGTGCCAATGCACTGCACCAACAAACACCTCAGTCCTGACTGTGATGGCTTCTGTCTTACTTCTCTCATATTATTGCAACTGCGTGGCTCACCAAGAATGAATTAAGAAGACTAGGTGTCACATTACACAGCACACTGCCATCTTTATCAATTCCGATCACCCCCTTCTCTTCAATATCTAATATGCATATTCATTGGGAATATAAACTCCACTGTACAATAGACCACTGTCATATTATCTTCCATAAAACACTTTCTCTATATATGTAATATGCATATTCATTCAATTAGAGCTGCAGGCCCCATTAAATCCATGTTCCACTGCATTGTATAGTATTGTCTCAAGACTATATTCATAAACCACTTCTCTTTTACATGTAATATTCATATTCATTTTAATAATACTGTAGGCTCTATGGCTAGCTCACCCTCCCTCCCACAGTTTGACCTCACAAGTTCCCCATTGAAGATTCTCTCCTACGGCTCACGGCTAGCCATTCAATCCACCACGTCACAATGGGAGCAGGCAAGAACTCCAGTATCTTCAAATGCCATTGCATCTATGCAAGCGGATGCAACTAGATGCAATGGCATTTGAAGATACTGGAGTTCTTGCCTGCTCCCACGTACAATGCCCCCATGTTGATGATGATGATGATGATGATATTGGTGCTGCTGCTTCAAAAAGATAATCCTCCAGCGCAAAAAAAATGTGTTTAGGGGTGCAGGCTAATTTTCTCTTTTCTTATATTGTATTTGGAGGAGTGGCTGCTTCTGTTTTAGATGTGCACTCGTCTGAGATCCTTTTCATCAGTATATACAGAATCTGTTGCCTTGAATGTATGGCGGCTTGGTTCTGGTGCTGTATTTTAGTCATTAGCTTTATTCTGGGGACTGGTGTGAAGGGGAGAAAGCAGAGCTCAATTGAAATGGCCAGTATCAACCCTTGAACACTTCTTATAATAACTGAAAGTGCAGGGCAGGGACAGAAGAAAACAGCACTGAATAAAATAGGATGAGATTTATGGAGAACCACAAAATGAGATGCTGTTGCCCAGGAGCTCACAAAGACCTTGAGCTGGCCCTGAGGCTAAGGATATGCTGGTACTCTTGGGCCACTACTATTTCCTCAGCCCCAGGATAAAATTTACCAGTCAGTTCCTGTATTTGCATAGTTACTTCTTTTACACTTCTCTCTTTATAGACATTAGTCAGTTTTTCTATATTTATGATCACTGTATATTAAAAATTACACTGCTATATTAAAAAAAAAATCTGCTACTGAGCTACTGAGGGAATACAATGTGTTTTATAGTAAACAGAATGTGCTGAGTCTGAATCTGAAGTCATAATTTCTGTGGCACGTCAGGAACTGAAGTTATACATAAATGTGCGAAAATGGAATGTAGCGTTAAAGGGGTTGTCTCGTTACCGCATTTGGCAGCCATTTATGCTGGTTGCCAAGCAGAGCTTGTGAAATTTAGGGGCGTGTTTCTCCTCCAAGCAGGGAGTATCTTCACTCTCTGCAGACATGCCCCCAAAGTGTGCAAGTGATGATTCATTCTGTTGAGCTGGGGGAAGGGAGAGGTTCTCAGCTGTCATTGGAATCATTGGACGTGAAAAGCTAGGTGTAACTCGATAGTTTATATCTAAATTTCTTGATCTCTCTACATGCTTTGTAACTAGAATGAGCATTTGACATTCAGGAGTCTGGGAAAAAATGGGTGATTTTTTGTTTCCCATTTACTCTGCTGGTTTCTGATTGTGGCTTTGATGTTCCCGACCATTACTGACCCGGACTGTTTGACATTGAGTTTCCCTGACGGCAATGCACTTAGCAATGTAGGGGCTGTCGTCCAGTTGGGGTCTGCCTCCTAGGGCAGCACGCCAAGTAGGCAGGGACAGTGGGCTGGGTGGTAGTCAGGGCCCACTGCACCTCCTCTGATGTGACATGCACATCTTACATGGGACAGCTGTACTTTCTCTTTCCTTTTTATGTGGGTCTGTCAATGTAAGATTGCACATCTTACATGGGACTGCTGTGCTTTCTCTTTACGTTTTACGTGGGTATTCCGATATACGACTGCACAACTTACATGGGACTGCTGTGTTTTCTCTTACTGTTTTACGAGGGGCTGCACATGAGATTTACATGGATCCGCCGATGTAAGACTGCACATCTTACATAGGACTGCTTTGTTTTCTCTTTCCGTTTTATGTAGGACTGCACGTGATCTCTCGCGGTCCCTCATCCCCCAACCATCCGTGGCTTGTTCCACGATTAGCGGAGAAAAGCCCCCCCCCCTTTCACATAGATATGTTCTTCTGCCGCCCGAAAACTGGACAGAAGAAGGAACATGTTCTATGTTTTTTGGGCAGCCAGCGGTCTGAAAAAACACCGGCCGGAAAACCAGTGGAATAGGGACTGCTGCGTGGGTTTTCCATAGAGGCCCGTGTTAAAAGTTTTCAGACGGTTTTGAAAACCGAAAACTGTCTGAAAAACCAGGTGAAAACCTGTGCTGTGGGGACAAGGCCTTACAGCTTCAAATCCAGGGGTGTGTCTCTCCTCCCAGTAGGCGTGTCTTTCCTCACTGAAGACTGGTGACATCATCATTCTGTGTGAGCAGCGGAAGGGAGAGGATCTCTCTTCCCCCCACAAGCTCCTTGTATCCAGAACACCTGCAGTGGTGTAAGTAGCAGTTATACATATAGCCTGAAATGATTAAACAAATATGAGAAATGCACTTTGCTCCCCCCTTTGTTAGCAGGCAGGAGGTAGTGGGGGGAGCAGTGTATAAGGCTGTGTTATATGGGTGGGGGGAGCAGAGTGTATAAAACTGTGTTATATGACTGGGGAGATTGAATCTAACAGCTAGAGACTCAGTAATTGCCCAGATCCTTAACATAGAGCTGTCACTGGGAGAGAAGCTCAGGCAACCTTTATTACACAGCTCGGAGAGAGTGAAAGACAATGAGAACATAGAAATAGACACAAACAACACAGAAAGTCAGTTTTAGTTTCATTTTCACACAGCTCAGAGGGAAGACAATGCAGGACAGCCAATAACAGCAAAAGGGGTGGGGCCCGACCCCAGGCTTCAGATTTAACTCTAGACACTCACAGATTAGTTCATATCTGCTATACTAAATGACTTAGATAATATAAACCAATTGCAAAAGTGCTTATTTTTACTGTCCCTGTCATTACAGATATAATCTTTGTAGTGAGAAAACCCCTTTAAGATCTGAATCACAATCAGGATACAAAATTTGTGCCTTATTCTTCTTTCAATATCCAACAATGTTAGTCATGGAGAAGTAAAAGTCCGAATGATGATTCTTCTGCTTATGCCACACCATCAGCACCACAAAAGGCGTTCCTTTCCTTCTGCCATTCAAAAGCTACGTTAGACTTGAGTAGCACACTGTGCAGTGTAACGCTTTTATTCTGGTTCTCGATTTGACATCCAAAATTATAGTTGTAAGCCAAACTTACTCTCTTGGTCATTTTCTTGCCTTGATCACAAGTAATATATTTTTCGTAGATGTAGAAAAAATTGTCTGGATCATTAACGCCTTTACACCTATTCATTTCTCCTATTCATGTCCATGGCAATAGCTGTCAAATAATGATTTCCTTATATGCTATAGCTTCTGATGACATTAGCTGACAGACCTGTCAGTGTACGTGTCTAACAGGCCCGGGAACGTTGATTAGGTATATTTTAGGAAATGCATTATTACTTTTATTGTATAACTTCAAACCTAGATGTGCCACACAAAATCCAAGACCAGATTTGGAGTCAGCACATTTGATTTAGTATGGAATACATGTTTTTCTCTCAGTAGGAAAATATTTTTTGCGCTGTGTTATTTACTAGAAATTGAGAACATGTTTCTGTGGTTATTATTTCACACTATCCAAAAAGCTCAGTTGGCTTTGAGAATTATTAGAACATGTAAAGTCATCACTCTGCTTTAGTGAAAAAAAATAACTAAAAGGTTAGAATCTGCTGAAGGCGGACGGGCTGGTACTATTAAGCATCATGAATTAATATTCTGAATCTTGCATCTCTCATAATCGGGCCCCTGAGGTGCAGTCATATTAAACAGGTGAGGTGGTGAGGAAAACGAAACCAATTCACTGTCTTTATTCACAAAGTCATAGTCAAAGTAAAACTCTTCTCTCCGCAGACCAGTTTGTCTTGCTGTTGATGCTAAGCCACTCCTTCAGTGCTGGTGTATGTAAGGGTCACCAGCACGGCACTGAATTATCCTGTAAGTATTGTTTTATTACAGGAACACACTAAAGTAATATACCGTATATACTCGAGTATAAGCCGAGTTTTTCAGCACAAAAAATGTGCTGAAAAATCCCCCCTCGGCCTATACTCGAGTCACTGTCGGCGCTCGGGCGCTGCAATGGCCCGTGCGCCGTCAGGGACGCTTCAGCTATATGCGGCTCCTCATGGAGCGCATATAGCTGAAGGCCGAGTACAGCTGACAGCCTCCAGGCGCTGCGATGGCCCGTGCGCAGTCAGCGTTCTCCTCCCCGGTGTGCGAATCCACCGGAGCGCACACAGTTGAGGAGATACCACTGCGGCGCAGAGAGCGAGCGCTACCTGCTCCGCAGTGGACTCCGGGCGGTCGTCCGGAGTTTGAGGCACAGGCGGTGTGTGTCATCACGCGGCCTGATGACATCACCCGGGAGGCCGGACAGCGAGGAGGCGGAGCGGCGAGGGAGACGGAGCAGCGGGGAGCAAGGTAAGTGTTTTTTTTTGTTTTAAAACCCTGTCTATGCCTGCCTATACCTGCCTAGAGGACCTATACCTGCATACAGCCTACCTATACCTGCCTAGAGGACCTATACTTGCCTATAACCCTGCTACAGCCTACCTATACCTGCCTATACCGCTACAGCCTACCTATAGGACCTATACGTGCCTACAGCTACCTATACCTGCCTATACCCTGCCTACAGCCTACCTATAGCCTGCCTAGAGGACCTATACCTGCCTATACCCTGCCTACAGCCTACCTATAGGACCTATTCTTGCCTATAACCTGCCTACAGCCTACCTATAGGACCTATACCTGCCTATATTCTGCCTACAGCCTACCTAGAGGACCTATACCTGCCTATACCCTGCCTATAGCCTACCTAGAGGACCTATAACTGCCTATACCCTGCCTAGGGGGCCTATACCTGCCTATAACGATCTATACCATGCCTATAGCCTGCCTAGGGTGACCTATACCATGCCTATAGCCTGCCTAGGGGGACCTATACCTGCCTAGGGTGACCTATACCTGCCTATAACCTGCCTAGGGGGACCTATACCTGCCTATAACGACCTATACCAGCCTATAACCTGCTTATGGGGACATATAGCTGCCTATATCTGCCTATGGGGGACATTAAACTGCTTATACCAGCCTATATCTGCCTATGGGGGACATTAAACTGCCTATATCTGCCTATGTAATTTTATTGGTATCTATTTTTATTTTTAAAATTCACCAGTAGCCGCTGCATTTTTCACCCTAGGCTTATACTCGAGTCAATAAGCGTTCCCGGTTTTTGTGGCAAAAGTAGGTGCCTCGGCTTATACGCGGGTCGGCTTATACTCGAGTATATACGGTATATTAACTGCTATGGCATTATTACAGGATTTACTGTACCAGACATTTAGGGTACAAACCTCACGGTGTTGTGAACATAAAGTGCAGGGATAGTTATGACACTGGCGTTTTGCTGGCACCATCAGAAGCAGCAAATGATAACTGTAATATACAGTGGACATCTTGCTGCAAAAGACAGATCGGCAATCACTAACTGTTATATCCTTAGTTGTCATAGTCAATAGAAAAGTTAAATACAGTTTATAAAAAAGGTTAATTAAAAAATGATATATAGATATATGCAAACATGACATCACATTATTTATACTGAACAGTGGGAGCATAGTTTAACGCCTTAAGCCCCAGGCCTGAAAAGTACTTAATGACCAGCACATTATTTTAGCTTTTTTCTTATTGTGTTTCAACAGTTGTAACTTTTTTAATTTTTCAATGATGCAGTTGTATGAGGCCTTGTTTTATATGGGAGAAGTTGTGCATTTTGGGCACATAGTTTGCGTTTACATTTAAGTAGTGTTGAGCGATTTTTATCGACAAAGTTGAAATCGGCACAGTTTTTATGTTGATCGAAATTTTTAGATCATGCGATAATTTAGGTTAAAATCTGTGCATCATCTATTAAGATTGCGCCATTTTCGGCGCTTCCTGTCATTTTGGCGGCCAGCAAATCAGCTTACAGAATAGAGCAGGGTGAGATGTGTGTGCGACGTCATGACTGGGATGTGTATGGTTGCGATTGGCTGGAAAAATCACATGACCTCGTTTTACATAGAACAGCGTTTCCTGTTCAGCCTCAGTGTCTCTCAGCGTCTCAGAGCAGAAGGACGTGCGCTCTGCTTGTGTCCAAACAGCTCAGCAAAATTATTCTATTTCTTCACAGAGAAACCTCTACTATTAGCTGTGATCCTTACAATTTAGTTAGATTAGAGATTGGAAGATTTTATGTAGTTAGGTAGAGAATTTTAATGGAGCATCTCCCGCTGTAAAGTCACGGGAGGGAGAAGGGGGGGGGCCCGCGGGCGAACACAGACAAGCTCTATCTATAAAGAACACTGGATAAAGTTCACCAGACTTAGTGTAGACATTGCACTGCAATAGCTTTATTATTAACAGTTTTCTATTGAAATATTTCCTGGATATTGGGCAGCCTGAACTTATAGGATACACATCTTTTCTAGTAACTGCAGGTCTCTTTGTTAGGTGCAAAACTCCACTTTTATTATCAGTATACATTTCAGATAAGGTGTTCATTTTCAATTTTGCCCATTCCACCTTTGTTGATTTTAATCCACCTTGCACTTAAATTTGAATCCAGCAATTTTATAGTCACCACAGGTGATTGAAAGTGCCAAAAATATCTTGTATTATACGAATACATAACAGATACGTGTTTTTTGACTTTGGTGCACTACAGTTTTGTTCATTGAGGCAGCTTGCACTTAAAATTTAATCCAGCAATTTATAGTCACCACAGCTGAATTTAAATGTGCCAAAAATATCTTGTATTATACGAATACATAACATATATGTGTTTTTTTGACTTTGGCGCACTACAGCTTTGTTCATTGAGTCAACTTGCACTTAAATCTGAATCCAGCAATTTTATAGTCACCACAGTGAATTGAAAAAATGCCAAAAATATCTTGTATTAATGAATACATAAAAAAGATAAAGTGTTTTTTCACTTTGGGCCACTAAAGCTTTGTTCTTTGAGGCAGCTTGCACTTAAATTTGAATCCAGCAATTTTATAGTCACCACAGGTGAATTGATAGGTGCCAAAAATACCCTTTTATTATCCGAATACATTTCCGATACGTGTTTTTTTCACATTGGCGCAGGCCAGCTTTTTTGATAGATCTACTTTGCAGTTAAATTTTAATCCAGCAAAATTTTGATAGTCACCACAGGTTGAATTGATAGGGGAGAGGCTGCCAAAAAATACCTTTTTATCCGAATACCATTTTCAGATAAGTGTTTTTTTCACTTTGGCTGCAGGCCAGCTTTGTTGATAGATTACTGTGCAGTTAGAGATTTGAAAACAGCAATTTTATTTCAGACCACTGGGTGAATTGCTAGGTTTGCCAAAAAAATACCTTGTATTATCCGAATCCATTTCAGATACGTGTTTTTCACCTTTGTCGCAACGGCCAGCTTTGTTGATAGAATTACCTTTGCAGTTATTACTTGAATACAGCAATTTTGTAGTCACCACGGTCGGAAATTGATAGGTGCCAAAATACTTTAATATTGTATTCCCGAATACATTTCAGGATACGTGTTTTCACACTTTGGGCAGGCCCAGCTTTGTTGATCGATTACTTTGCAGTTAAATTTGAATAGACAGCAATTTTATAGTTCACCACAAGGTGAATTGTATGAGGTGCCAAAAATACCTTGTAGTATCGATACATTTCAGTATCGTTGTTTTTGTCAATTTGACGCAGGCCAGCTTTGTTGATAGAGCTAACTTTGCAGTTATATTTGGAAATCCAGCCTCATTTTGTTTTGATTTGAGGATTTGACGAATAGCTGTGATTTGCTCGTCTTTTAATAAGAGCTTTCAAAACTCTTCCAATAACTTCCTCAATTTTATATAGTATCTGAACATGGAGCGAAATTCAGAGTGGTCAGCGAGCAAAGAGGGGGGGTAGGGACTATGGAGGAAGAAGGTACGAGAGAAGGTGCCCCCTTCCAAATGTGGCACAAAAACGCATGCCAGCGGGGCGTCGTTGCAGGACCGTTGGGCCCGTTTAAGCGGGGGCGGGGGTTGGGAAACCAAATTAAACCCAACAGCGTCGCCAATCTGTCCTTCAGTGGTAATGCAAAACCCGCCTCCGCATCTTACCTCCCGGCCCCTTTCCCCGTCAAGGCCCACAAAATTTTGGGGGGGCATGCAGGTTTTGGGGCTCATGCTGTGGGCCCAGGGCAGGGATAGTCCCAAAGTCCAGTTTAAAAATAAAATTGGGGGTTGAAAGACTTTCCCTTTTTTCCCGGGACTTTTTAATCTGGGGTCTTTCAGGTTTTGGGGCTCAAGCCCGTGGCCCCCGGACAGGTTTTAGTCAATGTCCATTGGGCTAAAATTTGGTGGTTGAAAGACTCCTTTTTCCCGGCCCCTTTTTTAAACTGGGGGCTTGCAGGGTTTTTTTGGGT